>VZTH01004195.1:282310-437011 GCA_013397815.1 Aleadryas rufinucha | reverse complement strand
GGGGGTAAGAAAAAAAAAGACAATTTGCACAGCCAAGAAAGAAGAAGGTGTCTTGACATTTTGGGAGCCAGTCGCTAAAAAGAGGTGTAGCAGGAATGAGTTCTAGGCAGGGCCTCCACAGTACAAAATGTTCCAAATGGAGCAACACAATGGTTTGCAGTTTTTATATAAATACCTGATGAGTTTTCCGAAAGGAAATTCTCAACAGATTGGACTAATACCAATAAACCTTGACATAAAAAAGGCTAAATCAGCTCAAACGGAGATTTGTCTTGCCAGAAATATATTGTACTTGAGATAAATCAATGATAGCTTGAGAGGCTGCCCGCAGCCATTTCTGTCAATGTTGGTCTGAGAAACCAGATTGCCTTGTTCTTCTCTCTAGCAGGTGGGTTTAGAAATCACGGCTCAGGTGTACGGGATATTAACTCACTCCTATTGATGATTGATTTGGCCATGGGCAATGTAGGCAGCTGCTTAGAAAAGCAGACAGAGAAAAAAATCCCCAAATTCTCCCCTGCCATAGTTTATGATACTGGAGCCTTACAAAGGTGTTTTGTCCTTCTGTGGTGAGTGGGCTGGTCCATAGTGCTGAAGAGAGGGGGAAGAGGAGCTCCTTCCAGCACCAGACATCAGACACCATCCTTTAATTTCCCTATCTCCTGGGAGTGAGCACAAGCAGCAAGTCCAGCTCGAGACATTTTCCCATCACCTTTCTCTTTCCTCCTTGAAGGGGGTGTTGCTCAGCCCCAGCCAACCTCTACCCACAAATGGGGAATTGCTGTGCCGCGTAAGGCAAGGTCTTAGGAAGACATTGTGAGAAAACCTGAAGGCAAAATGTGACTCCAGAACAAGTAAAGATTAATCCTGTGATTCAATGTTTAATGTCAGAACTTTTCCTATTAAATGCTTTATAGAACATATAAAAGGGAAGATACAGCACAGCATGAGGTGAGGACAGTATAATCTTATTTTCTCTGAAATCTCCCTTAGAGGATTGCATTACCCTGTCTAAGGGTAGCTTCAGACTTTTCATTTAATTTCAGGTTTCCATTAGAGGACATGGCTCTTCTCTTCTTTGGGAGACTACTTCTAAAACTCATTCTAACAGAAAACTTTGTTTATAAATGAATTTATTATAGATATGTCTTTGTGTGTTTTTTTCAGTACTTTTCCAAACAAGTGAAAAAACTTGGCTTGGGGATTTCACTAGTTCCTTCCCAGTCTGCATACAGAATTTGCTTTCCCATCTCTTTCTATCTTTCAATGAACTCTGTGATTTTACTTTAACAGTAATTTTGTTTTAGGGTTTCAGTCTGTCCTAGGTTACAGTGTAAGATGTGCCCAAAAGCATGTATTCTAGCACCATCTTCATAAACTGTTGAAACCAGGTGGGGCAGTGTTTTCTTGTCTCCTCCCTCCGGGAGCTATCTTTGTTTAATGGGCAATCAAGGACCCTGCCCATGGCTCACAGATAACTGCCTCTGGACAAGCTTCTGTTAATGGGCCCATCAATGCCTTGTCCCATGACTCATCATCCCATTGCGAAATGCTCCACACAGAGGGAGGAACCAAGCATTCCATCCTGGTTATAATCTGGGATTTCAAACACCACAGATAGCCTTTTCCCACTGGATTCCCAGAGGACAAGAGCTACACAGCCACCACTGGGCCTTCTGAGGAAGCCCAGGCCCTTCTACAGGATCACTGCTTCAACAGAACCACATCCATCACTTCAGGACTGCAGCCATAACTTTTGTCAGACTGCTACTGCCATCCTGATTAACAGGGTGTCAGGTCATGTTCTGACTCTGTCAATTTAAACCAGTTTTTTTTCCCTCTTTCCTTTATTTTTAATTTTCCTAATAAATTGTTATTCTGACTTGGTGTCTCCCACTGGTTTGTTTTTCAAACCAGTACACAGTCATATATGTTATGAAGTCCAGTAAAATTCTAATTTCAGCTTTAAAAAATACTAACAAACACCTTTTTTGGTTTGCTTCAAATCTCACCTCTAAGGAAAAAAACCCCTAAGAGGCAAAATGGAGAAATAAAAAGGGTTTGTAGGAGAGAAAGAGAGAGAGAGACTTGATGAGTTTGGGGATGGGGGGTATGGTGGTGGGCTGTGGCTTGAGGTGTGGTCATACATTCACTTCATATTATTCAAACATAAACTCTGGAAGTCTTTAGGACAACCTGCATGGTGTATCCTGCCAAGAATTTAGTCGTGTGTAATCTTTTTCCTCATCATTGTCCATGACTGGGTGGGCCCCACACTGAGTACATCTGAACAAACCACTGGGGAGGATGTGGAGAGCCTATAACCAGGATGATGATGGAATCCCAAATTCTGCTGCTGCTGCTGCTGCATTGGAGCTCTCTAGTGGAATACATGCTGCAGAGCTGGCTTCTCCTATTTTGACTGCCTAACAAACCACACCAAAATACTGGGCTTGATTGTTATTTTGAGGTCCTGTGAAGTGGTGTACAAAAAAAAGAAGTTAACACATTTCCCATTCTTTTTTTCAATACCTATTATGAGTTTATTCTAAACTCCTTGAATTCCTCAACAGCATAACCTGGCAGAGGAGTAATTCTTCTGTGATTGAAGATAGGGGTTCTAGACTGCCAGTACATCCTGTAATTTGACTTACATTTTTAGAATTTTCTTTATCTGGACACAGATAAACATCAAAACCACAGGATCAGACTGAGCTTAATTCTCTGTTAATGACATATTTTTGCTGGTTACTTGAATGTTCAAATCATTTGAATGCCCATCAGTAATGGTCCAGCAGAAGCGAGATGGAACTGCTGTGATTTGAGTAACTGAGATAAACAGGAGGTGGTCAGCACTCTCTGACATCCATTCCTGGGTACTGTAATCTAAAACTCTTGTCTTTCCTTGTGCTCCTCCTTCTTAAGAGAAACCCACATAAATGGGGCTGCTGAGGGACCCACAGCCTGCAGAGGGTGGACTGACTCATTCTCTATCTTATTTCCTTTTTACACTGCTCTTCAGCTTCGTGTTAGGTGGATGCTCATAAGCACCAGGTCCCCAATTTCAGATCTAGTATCAGTACAGGGCTTCAGGAAGCCCCTTGTCCAGCCCTGCTTTATCTTTGGATCCCTCCATTCCCGGTGTAATGCCATGAAATTAAGGGACAGAAGCTGAGGAAAATATATAGAAAAGGAAACAATGCATACAAAATTAGAACAACGTGATAAGTGCATTTCTGCCGCATCTAAGCACTCGTGGACAAACAATACAGCAAACGGCTCTGATTCGTGGGAGCAGCACGCGAGGCTGTGTAGAAAAGATGTACAGCAATATACTTTATAAACACTGCCAATGGAATTACTGAAAGCTTTTTTGGAAGCAAGACATGCATTTATGCTTACAAATTTCTTGCTGATCAGTTAGTTGCCGTCAGTGTAAGGAACCAGCTCCTATGTTCCCTGAGTTATTAGGGACCTTGACATATATCACTGACCATGCTTGGTGTTACCGTAGCACTTAAATGCACCAAGTAGATACCAGGCCTTTTTCTGTGTAGAGCTGAGCAGAAATGCAGCACAAGCAAGTCCATCACTGGAAAACCTGGTGCTGAACTATGAATATAATTTCTGGCTGGATAACACAAGGCATAGGACGTCCCTGAAATCTCGTTTGAACAGCTTCACTATTTCAAAACTCCCTCTGCAGGCTCTTTTCAATTATCAATTAGTGAAACAATAAGAGATGGAGGGGAAGGAAGATCAGAACAATAAAATGAGCACACCTCCCTAAATATGAGGAGGTTTCAGCCCAAGACCTGTGTTTTCTATCACCACGTAAGAAATGTTCTAGTTTTTATTAAATGCTCAACAAAAGAAGGAAATAGGTAGTAGTTAAAGTATCTTAAAGTAGTTAAACAATTTCCTTACCTTAATAGCTGTTTTCAAGTCTTGAATATATCCTAAAAGAACAAAACATCCCAGGAATTTCTGGAGTAAAGATCCATTCATATCTCCTAAGGTAACAAGGATCACACAAATTTATATGCTCCTATTGTGAAAAGCACACAGGATAAGTTTCAGATCACCTACTTTGGTGTCAGTGAGAAACTTGAAGAACAATTAAGAATCTTGGGATGAATTAAGAGAATCCTAATATTCACTGTCCAGCATGATGTAACCCTGGACGTGGTCAGGTTCAGAGTTATATTTTATGCCATAAGATCCTTCAAATAATCTTGATCAGAGCAGCCACGGATAATTCTACCTAACTCGCATCTTCAATCAGACTTAAAAAGATCAGTTTAACTCTCCAAAAAAAGGGGAGAGCATCCTTATTCTGGTTTTACCTGTTGGCAAGTACTAGATATAAAGAAAAAATATGTACATTCTTAAGTGCCTATTGACTACAGAGACCTGAACCACTAGCCTACAGAGCTACCTTACTTTATGGTCTCCTTCTCAGCATTTTCTATTGTTGGTAGAAAAGTCTAAGCGAAATTTCACACTCAACATCTCTTTGGAGAGTTCAGGTGCTCTCCTGGAGGTGACAGGCTCCTATCACTGATTGCACCAGGAACCTTGCTGCCCAGCTTGAGCACTCTGACTCACCTCAAAGGTCCAGGTCAGCCCTACAATACACTAGGGTGGCTAATCCAGATGGTCAGAGTTATTTTAAATCGTCATTTTGAATCTGGTCAAAATCAGCAACAGCATTCTGAGGTAACTAGGGATTCCTCAGTTAATGTGCACTAATTTCATGCACACTTTTTTTTGGTGGTTTTTGGTTTTTTGGGGTTTTTTGATTTGGTTTGGTTTGGGTTGGGTTTTTTGGGGATTTTTGTTGGGTTTGTTTGTTTGTTTGTTTGTTTGGGGTTTTTTTTGTTGTTGTTGTTGTTGTTGTAGTTAGGTTTTTTTATACTGTTTTGTTCACTCTGGACTCCCCTTTGAGTCTTGGAATCCTGTCAAAAGCAATGAATGACCACATACTTGGAGGCTCTAGAAAAAAAAAAAATCCTCAGCCTAAAAAAAGTTTCTCAAATCCTTGTAATTTTTTAAAGTAAGTAAAGAGGTATGTTCTAATCTGGCATACATTAAGTCATATGGTACAATATTTCAGTGTATCATTCAGGAAGGAAAGAGAAACAATCATGAGGATCTTTGTAGTTAGCCAAAAAAATTATGTGAGGAAGAAGAAGTCACTGAGCAAGCTAAATTCTGTAAAGGCATGCTAGGATTCATGAGAATGAGAAGAGAGATGAAATGTAATAGTACATAGGACTTCAAAAGCTTCAAAAGTTGCATTCTGTCTCTCTGCATTAAATATGCTGGAATTAGTTTGCCAAAATGGTGTCTGATAGGGGGCTATAATGATTATGATTTCCATAGCCTTCATATATAACATCTTACAGTGCTAAACTACCACTACAGTTAGAAAGTTTTCATAGGACCTAATAGAAACCTTCCCTGTCTTAAATTATGCCTTTTTTTTTCCTGACCTGAGCATTTGATTTCCATTCTCTTGAAAATGCATGTTTGGTATATTTAGGCTATTATGAACACTTTTACACTTCATTTCCTTGTTAGTTTATTTTCCAAACTTAAAAAAAAATGATTATTTTTTAATTTTCACTATTGCCATTATTTGCAAAAGCTCCTTTTTTCTGATGCCTAATGTGACTTGTCTTTTGTTTGTTACTTAAACACCATAACCCCCTTGCATATTCTTTATCAATTAATAATGGAAAAACACATCTAAGCTGTCAAAACTATTACAAATAAAAAATTTTTATGGTCATACTTTTAGATTGCATATATTATACTAGATAAATGCTTTTTAAAAATTCTATGTATTTTTTGCAAAAATTAGATCAGAGCAGCGGTCTGTTGCCCATTACATTCACCTGGTGTTTATTTACAAAGTGATAATGTGAATATACACAATATTTTTGTCTAGAATTCAATCAGAAAATGTGTGACAAGGAGAAAGAAGACTTTAGCCTCAATTATGAGCTTCTGCACTTTGCTCTAAGAGGCTTCTCTAAGAATATGATGAAACTGAGCACCTTCTCTTGTATTATGAAACTCCTCTTGTATTTCAGCCATGTAATGTTATTTCTGGGAAGAGCTCTCCTTGAGGGTGTTTTAGATATTATCAGTTACAATTCCTTTCAGGTATGCCTGTTATGACAAATCTGTAATTCTAAGACAGGCATCATATTCAGGAGATGCCTGTATATCCACTTTCTTCTTGCCCTTAGTATATGGGGAGAAATGAGACAACATTTCAACATTTTCCTCCTAGAACTTGTCTCTTTTTTTTTTCCATATGATTTCCATGTGCACCCACACAGACTCAAAGCAGCTCAGAACTTGGCCTGTAGTAATACAGAGGTTTTTCTATCGTGGATCATAATTCAGTGCAATCAGACACACAGTAACCAATTTTGTTTGCCGGTGGAATTCATTTATATTTATTTTTCTGCTAGAGAAAAAGAGTTTTGTGTTGTTTCCATTGGTCTGGCTTTTTGGTTTCGGGTTTGGTTTTGGTTTTTTTGAACATGAACAAATGTTTTATTATTCAGACTGCAAGATAATGAAACAGGTAGAATTTATTCCAGAGCTGGACTTCATTCGTAGTTACCAATTAGATACAACGTCTGACATAAAACTGTCCTTGTAAAAGTGCCATCTAGATGAATGGTTAAACTACACAATCTAGTAAAGGGAAATTAAATGTGTTATCTTGCATGAAGAATAGGGAAAAAAACCCAACCACCCTACACACAAAGGATCTCTTGTCAACACAAAGACGAATGTGGCTGTCAACACAGGGACATTCCCCATCTCTCATTGCCCTTGATCACCATTTAGATTTGTGTTCATAGATCAACCACTGGACTATTTTAACAAAATACATGATTTTATCAATAAAATTACTACATTTTTTCATTTCTATTACAGCATGTTGGAAATTATCACTGGCTTTGGCCTTTGTACAACTTTCCGTCAATTTTCCAATTTTTTTTTGGAGTACTCATGAGGTTTTGCCCAGCAGGTCTTGGGGTTTATCAGGATGTCTCAGGCATGGCTGCCACCAACCACTGCAGGCAACCTCCAGTAACCTCTGCAGGCAACTGCCAGTAACAAGTCAGACGTGCTCATGCACTGAAGTCTGGAAAAGCTCCTAACTTCAAGATCTTTACACAGTGTTTTCCTAAAATGAAAAGCTGACCTTTGTCTCCTGGAGTCCTTCTGGACATTGCTGACGTTGTCAGTTGTCCAACTTTGAGAAAATCAGTTCATCCGTCGCTTCTGCACCAGCTACTTGCATGGGAGAAGGACACTATTAAAATTCTCCCTGGAGAACTGCTGAATTTAGAACAGTAAAAAAAACCAGGAGGGTTCTGAGGCAAAGGATTTGCTTCTGATGAGAAACATGCTCAGAAGAACTTTTGTGACAATATAAGTGAGAGAAAAAGATTTTAGTATTCTTGCTGAACGTTTTTGGCAGCAAAAGATGAGACCTCTGTACTGCATACTTCAAGTGTGAGAGAAAACTGAACTCTGGAAGTGTATATTATTTTTCATTGCCTATAAAAATGACTGAAGGTGACTTGTCCAGATGTAGGCTTGTACACTGTAGGCATCTGCAGACAGTTGCAACTCATGTCAAAAAATACATTTCAAGATTGCAACAGCAGTGCCAGAATAAAGTTTTATTAATAATTCATTATTTTAATTAATTATAAATAAAAAGTATACAACATGAAAGTGAGCAATAAATTATTACATATACACAAAAACTGAAAAAATTCTCCATTTTATCAGTAAATTACACACTTGGCATGGAAATTGGTATGTTAGTCCCTGGCCTACTGCATAGACATACAACAGTATGGTTTGGATAAAGGGGTATAGTGAAAGGGAAGAGAGGAAAGAAGAGATGAATTAAAGAGGGAGACAGAGAGAGAGAGAGTTTACATTCTACTATTGAATAATTTATGGCAATCTCATATATGCGTGTATTTGCCATGTAAGGGGTGTGAATTCTATTTTATGTTCATCAAGCAGCAAAAAGATAATTAATTTATTATTGTTTGTCAGTAAGTACATATGTGGTAGAGAATTCTGAGAATTTTTTTACAGGATAATATGTGTGCAATATTTTTGGTCAAAATCATGTATTTAGAAATACTTATAATGCATTTTTCATTATTAAAGTGAATGAGTAAACATAAATGTAATTCAAATTTATATACACCTTTTCTGGGTTGAGGTGATTTACAGTTTATATCACATGCATATATAAACCTCCCACAATGCAGCTTGAGGCCATTTTCTTTTTCTGACACTTTTTATGTAGGAGAAGAGACTGACCTCCACCTGGCTAGAAACTCCTTTTGGGGAGTTGTAGAGAGTGATAAAGTCCCTCCTGAGCCTCCTTTTCTCCAGAATAAGCACCCTCAGCTCCCTCAGGTGCTCGTCAGTAGACTTGTGCCCCAGACCTTTCCCCAGCTCTGTTGCCCTTCTCCGGCAAGACAATTTTACAATTTACCCTTACTGTGTAGGATCATATTTCCCAAGAGGATGATACTGGGAGGATGCTGAGCAGGTGGCTGATCAGAGCCTTGAGCAAAAAATGCTGGTTGTGGATACAGACCACAGGCAGGCCAATACCTTCAGCTGAGTAGCAGGGAGCTCATCATTGCCTGTTCCCTTCTGAACACAGGACCTTCCAGGTGCTAACCGTGAGAATTCTCCACAAACCAAAGCATATAAACTGGTGGAAAAAATAGGAAAATAGGCTGCTCTGCTTTTTGCTTGATAGTACTTAGGGTTTCAGCAGGAGTGGAAGGGAGCTGCCGGATGCCCACAGAGCATTGAAGGACCCCTTTGCTGAATAGGTTTTGCATTCCTGTAGCACACAGGTTTTGTCTTCCGTGCACATGGATCAGGAAAGAATGTACTGTAAAATAAGTAGGGTGCTGCAGCCATCTGAACAGAAGTGCCTTCTTGAATGCGTGTCAGCTCTAGAACATGTGACTCACACGTATAGAACTGAGAACAATTATCACAGTCCAGCTCAAGTCTATTAATAAACTGTCACAGTTTTCAAACCGAACAGGTTGTGGGCAATCTGCCTTTAGTTGTGCCAATTTTGTCTGGCAAGTCGAGTATATGAATTGTTCAGGGAATGTCATAAACACACCAAATTCTTTATTGGGACTGTCCTAAGACATACAAGCACAGAGAACCCAGTTCCAGGAAAATTGTCAGGTATTCTTGAGTTTACTAATATAGCTGATGCCTGTAAATTCAATGTATAACTGAGGGTAAGGGGCAGATACTGAATAAGAAGACATGTTTCTTTCTGTCACATGCCACAAGATAATGCATGAGAGCAGGTCATGTGGAAAAGCAACATGCATTGCTGAACCACATCTGTAAGGAATGGTTTAACTGCAAAGTGGAAATATGAACAGAGTATGGGATTGAATACATACATGAGAAAATTTTGATCACAGACCCAGGAGTCCAGCCCTGCAGTGTCTGTGCTTCAGAGAGAATTAAAAACTGAGCAAGTACAAATGAAATATAAGACCCAGGCAGAGCACCACACTGAAGCACGAGGCATGACTGCTTAGCCAGCAGGACCGTGACAGGTATGTGAGCTGGAGTCACACAGGGCCGTGCCTGGCACCCGGCCAGCAACTCAGCCCAGAGGTGACTTTTCGTCAGGGTGACTCTGGAGCAGCAGAGGGCATGCAGATAAATAGCCTGACAGAGTTGTGTGAAATATCACTAACACTCAGTGTTACTTGCCAGCTGCACAGCACGTTAAAATCAGAGACAGGCACTGCAGTGGCTTCTGAAGAAAATGTCACCCTGCATCCCATGAAAGTGCTACCACAACAGATTAAGTAATAAATACAAAAACACAACATCAATTGACAGAATAAACAAAACATTTGGGACATTGGACACTACAACATGGCGTAACTCAAGTTATCTTACAGAGTGTCTCAAACACCTGCAGCCTTACCTTGCAGAATCTTTCTAATAAGAAAATTACTCAAACAAGCAAATATGAAAACAGCCACTGTCCAAAGAACTGGCAGATTCTGCTCTGCACTTCAGTTAGAGGAAGACTCAGGTAAAACCAATTTTGAGGCATGAAAGATGATGGAAAAAGAGGACATTTAAGGAGACATTTTCACAAAACGTCTGTAGCTGCCAAGAAAACAAGATCTCAAAAGGCTAGAAAGTAAGCCCGCTTAAATTTGTAACTCTGAGAATAAAACTGGAGAGATATTTAATTCTGGAAAAGATTGTCTGATTTTGAGAAGCAAAAACCATCATCCCTGAAGGCATAGACTAAAATGCTGTGTGAAATTAAGGTATTGTTCCCCATCTCAACATGTCATTCTATTCTAGCAGATTACGTTTCTTTTTACCCTGTATTGAAGACGGAGACCTACTGTTGTCTGTGATTTCTTAAGGAACAACACTTAGGCACTACTGGCATTCACAAAATGTCTGGCTAGTCTTGTAGGTTCTTCCATTTCCTTTGCACCTAAATCATGACCTTATTTCTTAAGAGACCTGAGGTTTCAGATGTTTACATTTTACCCATCAACTTATTGATGTGGGTGGAGTTCTTAACATATGGGCTTAGGATCTCCCTTCTCAAATACCCAGGGAGCCTGATCTGTGCTCAATCTATTCAGGAGAGTTGTAAAAACAAAACATTTTGGTTTTGTTTTTCCTTCCCTGTCTAAGAACGGAACATTTTGGGGTGGAGGCCAGCCTAGCTCAGGAAGAAATGCTCAGCTTTTTAAAATTTCTCTAAGGGGAGTGGGAGCTGAGAAGAATGAGATAATTTCCCTTTTCCCTTGAATTCTTCCCAGGACAATGCACATTTTTCTAGGGGAAGTGTCAACTAGAGTTTTATTAATTAGAACACTGGTTTATAAGTAGAATGGAAGAACACTAAAAACATCATTAATCCTTAAAATTCCCAAGGAGTTAAAATTCCCAATATTACCTCCATGTGCTGCATAGGTTGGGATGAGGTATGTCATGTCACCGTCTCACAGTATTGCAGGACACTATCAAGACAGAAAGCACTTTAGGTATTTAGTTGAAGACATTTGAAAGTTAGGGAGATCTGACTGCAGAGGAAGACAATGTATATGACTAAATCAGACCCTAAAATGGTTAAAACCACAAAGATAATGAGAGACAACTTTGTTTCTCTGAAGAAATAACTTTTCTTTCAGAAGTTACACTGGGCAAGAGAGAAGAGTTTTCCCAGAATTATTTCAATATTATAAATTATTAGGAAATCTCTCTCTTCTGCCTTACCACATTTAGCTGCCATCCTTTTAAATATTTAGGTTTAATATAGGGTTACAATGAAATTTACCTTTAAAAAATGTAACAATACCATCTGCTCTAAAAACCTATCAAAATAAGGATCTTATTTAGTTATTATGTCCTGGAGTGTGAATGAAAAAAAAAAACATCATGCAGCAGATGTCAGCTAGCTTCCATAGTATAAGAATCCATGCAGAATAAAAGAGATCTCTTCAGAGGAAATGCATTAGCTCAGCAGCAGAACAAGCCCTTCTACAGTCATTCCTATAGGTATTGTTGCAATATGGCTACAGCTCTCATGGAAATTTTGTGGACACACTCCACACAGAATAGCTCAATTCAGCTGACATCCTGGAAATCACTCCAAGCTCTGAAACTACACACTTACATCCTTATCAGCATTCAGAAATCAGATTTTATCCAGCCACTACACAGATGTGTCAGTACAGAGCTGCATGAATTCTGATGAGGGGACTGCAATCACAGGTTTGCTTAGCTGGAAAAAGCTTGCCAAATAAAAGAGAAGGAATGCTAATTTGCTGGGAAAATGTCTTTATTTTTTCCATAATTTGCATTGCATGTTTGTTTGACACTAAAAGCAAAGGTTAAAATGTTTGTTATTTAAAGGGTTCTACAAGTCAAATCAGAATTGTTTTTGCTTTTACTCTTCATTAATTTCTGGCTATCAAGGCACAATGGGACTTGATGAGTCTTAATATATGGCTCTACTGGGAATTGGAATTGTTCAGAGTGGGATGTTGACAAAATATTTCCCCATTGTTTTAAGCTCTTTTCTTTTTTTAACATACCATGTTAACTGTTCACCTTGTACTAGAAACTTAATCCTTTCATCAGAGATAGAAGGCATCACCCATTTTCCCACTAAGATTCCCTTTTCCTTTTTTTTCTTTTTTCTCCCCCTGCAAAAAATACCAGGTGCACCTCTTACAGGAGTCAGCAGGAGAGAGTCTCAGACAATCCAGCGCGAAATATGTGAGTTCAAAGACCTCAAACCATTCTATGATGCACTAACTCCTGACTGTTCTTTTCCATTTTCTTGTATGAATCAGCAATAAGCCACAAGAAAAATTAAACTTACCATAGAAGACAGATCATTTGTTAATCTTCTTAGAAAGGTCAGACTCTGAAACATTTGCTATTTGTGTGTGTGAAGTCAGGGGAAATTGCTGTGTTCAGTGCAGCTCTGTCAAACACATCCCAGGCATCCTGTAAGCACAGACTGGAATAAGAGTATTGGTTCAAGAGACACTGAAGGATTTGGGCTTTTAGAGCTTTGGATGTTGCCTTTTTTCCCACTGGACAGCCAAATATATACATCAAGTTTGAGAGTTTTGGAATGACTAGTTCTTAATCTGAACACAGTAGCTCAGCCACACATCTACTGTCAAAAACTGGCAGAGTTTCACTGATAACACAGACAGTGTTTCAGCTGAAGTGCTGGCAAACTTGTCAGAAATAAGTGGGTCTTACCTGGCCCAATACTCAGCCCGTGAGCCCTGCTAGTGCTCAATAATCTTTTCTCACACACTGTCACATATTCCATTGAATCAGCATGAACTGCAAATATAGAACCAAGGATAATGAGTGTACTCAAGCCAGTACAGCTCACCTATGTCACAGTGGGACAGAGATTTTCACAAAAAGGGAAAAGAATTGCTGCTTATATCAATACTTGAAGAAAAAATGGCAGGATTGAAAATGCAGGAACTCTATTGTTTTAAAATATTTTCTTTTGACATCTGTAGGGTTGTTTCTATCCTTCCTTTTCTTTTCACCTCTGTAAGCGGTAAAAATGAATGACTACGTAATTCCTTTTACCTTTCTTATAGAACAAAATGTCTTTGCAAATATTACTGTATCATCACTGTACTATTATAGAGCTAAGGGCCAAGTTTTCCTTTTTTCTTCTGCTATTTGGTAATGTTTCCTAGAGAGAAGATGACGAATTAGGGGGTGGGGGGATGATATGACACAAGAATCTTAGATTTCGCTTAGATTTTCACATTTATATCCTGTGCAGAAAAGGGAAACAGAAAGCTTAGAAAGAGGCAGAGCAAATAAAAAGAAAACAATCTAAGTTTTATGTTCCTGTTAATATTTTTAGAGAAAAAAAGAAGCAAAACTAAGGCCTTAGTGTCTCACAGACAAGCTTTATAAATTAAAGCCAAGGTAAAACTAGTTGAAATTTCTTTAACAAAACAATAGAACTGTTTTTATTGGAAGGGACCTCCTGAGGTCTCTACTCCAACCCTCAGCTCAAAGTAGAAAGAAGTTCAAAGTTGAAGTTTCTCAGGGCTTTTCATTGCTAAATTATGAAGCTTCTTCTGGGTCCACGTTACATTCTTGTGCAAAGGTCCCAGGAGGATTAACATCCATCTGGCACTTCCCCTACAGCTGTCAGGCTGTGCAAGTGCCCCTGCCCTGTGCAGGGCAGGTGACAATCCAGACCATGCAGGTCACACAGCTCAGCACAGCCCTGTGTGCAGACACTGCCTCAGCTCCACACGCATTTCAGTCCCGTGACTGTGGCCCAGTGCCAGAGATAAGGCTCTTAACAGGTCTCAAAAGCTAAAATATCTGTCGTTGAGCAGGTATCTCTGCACATCAGTAATTACTGAAGTCTGGATGGGTTTGTCAATATTTCAGTGGGTCTTTTTCCCACTGAAATGTTGCCAGTGTGTAACTGGGAGGCGTTTCAAGAAATTCAGTAGCCAGACAAAAGAGCTGAACAGTTTCCTCTGATTGTAAAAGGCATTGTACTGAAGATTTTTCAAGCTTCCTTTATTTAGCAGCATACTGAAGGATTTGTATTGAGAGTTCCTAAATTTAGAGAAATCTATTCTTTCTAAAGCTTCCTCCTTTTTCATCCATGTCATTCTGCTAACTTCTATCAGGGAAAAGGCAAAACATTCATTTTAGTGAAAATGTGGAAAAGATTACCAGAATCCAGTCTGAACAGACTGTAAATGCAAAGACCTAGACAGAAAGTAAGAGATAACACTTAAAAGGTGTGAATTTCCTAAGCTATTCCTCTTTCTTTGACTGGGACACGTTTAGCACTTTCAGATGAAACCTGTTACTTGAGAACTCTATTACCAGGACAATCTATATTATTGGCCAGAAAAATCCCAGACCAGTACAACTTTAATATAAAATAAAAATTTGCAACTGGAATACAAAATGCCCCATCCATGAATTCTGAAGAGATCACTTGAAACAGCCTTTCAGACAGCCTGAGAGCTTGCACAGCTGCAGAATGCTTTAATGAACATTCTATATTAACAGCACCACCTAGAGTGAATCACCAGAAACAACTCCAGCCACAAAACTAATATTCTTTACAAACCATGACAGCATTTCAAAGGAGCATTTTCCAGACTTACTTTCAAAGACTTCCATACCAAATAAAGGTGGTTGAAACAATAGAAGAGAAGCAAGGTGAGACCATATTTTTATTATTGCACCTAGAAGAGGTCAAGAAAAGATATCAAAAAGCATTTTAGAATCAACTGAACCCTGTAAGGCATTGTCTGTTAGTTCTGGCTTAATCTTCAGCAGAAATTTTCTCAATCAAAACATTGTTAGTGATGAGGAAGAGGAAGAGGAAGAGGAAGAGGAAGAGGAAGAGGAAGAGGAAGAGGAAGAGGAAGAGGAAGAGGAAGAGGAAGAGGAAGAGGAAGAGGAAGAAGATGTCTAAAGCAAAACAGAATCCTGTTTACTCTCTAGAGAAATAGAAACAGATTGTTGTGGGATTTTTTTCAGTAAACAATTAAGAGTTTGAAGGTAGAACTGAATAAATTAAATGGATAATATGTTATAGACACTGCATGTTTATGAAATAATTGGTTTTATCTTTATTTATGCATATTCTCTTTACAGTCTGCTTGATTTAGACACCTTCTTATTTAAAGCCAATTCCTGTACATAGTCATAACAACAGGGAATGTTAGGAAAATTGTATTATACGATGCACATTGATTTTCCATTGTTTTCCATTTAGGAAAAAATATGCAAATGAGGATACATTTACACCCATCCAGTAAACTAAATAGTTTACTCTTACCCTATTCCAGTGTGATACTGTAAAACTTAAATGCAGAATGAATAGAGTTATACTAGTAAATGTGTGGAACAACTCAGTAGTGAAGTGGACCTTTAATTTGGAGATGATGTTTATCTCCATGATTTGTGACCACATCAGTTAATGTTTAGTTCTGTTAGTTTTCAGAAATGCTTACTTTTCAACCCCATCTGAAATCCATAGGAACACTGCACTTGCCTACATTTCTGATAAACAGACACCTGGCACTGACATCACACTTCCAAAGCTGCTTATTTTCATTTTTTAAACAAATCAGTTCTTACTATGGCTGTGTAAAATCTTATGATGGCCTATTTTAAAAATAAACAAAGTAGGAACATGAGCTTAACAAAAGAGAGAATTTACTTGCTTTGTAAATATATATGCAAAAATTCAGCCATTTACAAGCACTGATTGTTTATTTCTGGCATCTCAGTGCAAGGAGACTGAAAACTGCATGGCTTCGTGTGCTGCTGAGTGAGAACAATATATTGACAAACCACAACTTTGTGTCTTTACTGTAGCTTGTGGTCTGAAAATTAAGCCTGAGAAGACACTCAGTGCTGGTTGGGATGAGCACAGCAAAGGACCTGTCTTTTTTCAGAAGACAGCTCTGTCCAGCTCTAATGGCTCAGAATTCCTGAGTACACTGGTGATATTTATTCTGCTCACTGTCATCTTCCCCACCCAGTAGCAGTTGCCTTCGTGTCTGAGGTCCACACACTTCTGCTGTGGGGAAGTTTCTTTTCACTAGGATGGGATGAGTTTGCCTCCGGCCCTCTTCCTCATTTATCTTCTGACCTAAAAATGCTTCTAACATAAATCAAAATAACCTGCATGTTTATTTTGCCATTAAACATTATTTTCATGCTGAACCTTATATATTTATATACTGTGAAGTTAGAGCATTATTAACCAGTATTAGTGAATAATTGTAGAATTGTAACATAATTTCATGTTTCTGCTTTTTATATAACCAAAATATTTTATAAAGTGAATAAGTCTAAGTCTAGAATGAATTATAGTCTTTCACACTGGTGAGATTTATTTTATTTAAATCCTTAATCTGAAGAGAAGGGACAAAACAAAATGTATTTTGCATCTTTTAGTTCCGACAGTAATTCTATGCTTTTTCACTGCCACATTATTACAGCAGATATATTTTCTCAGTATACTGCTGACAGTACATGCCAAGTAATATTTTTGCCATATCACATAAAACATTTCTATAATCCTGTTGCACTATAAACTAAGTATGAAATTATTTCATCAGTGGGGAGACTCTGACCCATGTCCTTTCTTACATAAGAAAAGGTGTGGTGCTTTTAGCCAAAATTGATAACTGCTAATAAAATAATTTTAAAAAATGGAAAAGACTCTGACATTAATCAAGGAATGTCTGTGCAAAATTATTACAAAGATGTTACAAATTCCAGTAAGATGTCCTTTACCATTCCAAGAAAACAAATGTACTTGCCATAATATGAAAATGCAGCAAACATTCTGCATGCTAGTTAATAACTCAAAAATAATAAATCAAAATAATAAATAAAAAATATCTTGACTATGTAAATTCAAATTCCGTCATTTGAAAATAAAGGATATATATATTTAGAGCTATGAGCACAGAGAAAGATGAAAACCAAAAAATGTAAATTTTTTTTTTTTTTTTGCTTCAGGGCATCACACTGCTTCACAAGCTGAAAATTTTAATCTATATTATTCCCAATTCTATTGTTTCAAGACATTTTGCACATTTTTTTGGAGCGTGTGAAACAAAAACCTCCTGAACAAGAAGAAAGATCTATCCATACCATGGTTTGATCTTGAATGGATAACTTTAATCCACTACCCTTTTGTGTCCCTATGTAAATCCTTGACTATAGCATCTCCAGGTCATGTGACAGGTGAAAAAGGACCGTTTGATTTGAAGGCTGACTAGAAAGGTCGAATGGGATTTTAAAATTTTCTTTAAGCGCAGGTGGTAGTCCTTCTGAATTAAAGCATCTGGTCTGATAAGAAGCAAATCAGCTGCATAAAGAGAGTTTTTAACATCTCAAGATGGGCAGTGGAGCCAGTTCGGAGAGCAAGGAGTCAGCCAGGAGATCCAGAGAACTGGAGAAGAAACTCCAGGAAGATGCAGAGAGGGAAGCCAGGACAGTCAAACTACTACTCTTGGGTAAATAGAATAAAAATTTCTCATAATGCTTTTCCAATGAGGGGTTGTTTAGCTCTGGAATTACATTTCAATACAGTGAATTTCTCATCTCTCACTATTTTATTTGAAGACAATTCTGTAATATGTGTTTAAAATGTTTTCTGACTGTGGCCACTTATGAATTCACAAGGAATAGGCTGGAAATAGCCATGTCACTGGATGTATTCAATTTCTGTTGTTATAAATCCTTGACTTTGAAAATGTTTGAGAAATGAGACCCTGCTGTTAGAATAAATGTTATGATACAAACTTACACAGGACATAGCACACTTTTTTTCATGGATCTATAAGCATTCATTTGCAGGAAGATTAAGTAAGATAAGTGGTTACATAAAAAATCCGCAGGTGTCACAAGGTATTGATATTGTTTATCTTATGAAGTGCTTCACTCTATTTTTTCAAAGGAGCAGAAAGTGATTTAGAATGGCATTTTTGATGTATAATGAAGAGTGGACTGAGAAGTACTGAGATTAATACAGATAAATATTCTCACAAACTACTACTTCTACTCCACACTATGATCAATTTATTAGCAGCCAGAGGCTGCAGTGGCAAAAGAAAAGAAATTATTTTTCTTAATACAGATTTATTCTTGTCTTTTTTTTCCCATGGCACTGTGCAGCTTACAAGAAATATCCAAGACCACATTAACACCACCACTGTCTAAATATTTTTCTTCTAACAGCCTCTGACAAAAGTTGACAATGGTTTCTCCCAATGAATAGAAAAACAGTTTTTGATCATTGAAGTGTTTCTCTTTTTGCCTTCCTTGTAACTGCAGTCCTTCCAATTGCTTTTAAACTGACATTTATTCAGACATAACTAGATCTCTTAGACAAAGTAAATAAAATCTGTTGTTTTGTATCTTATGAAAAAAGTCTATTTACACCTGTTAAAAATTGAACAATTATTATTCAAAAATAAATAAGAGAACATGCAGGTTTCTCAAATACTAATATGAAAGCAGCAGTTTGGTACTCTTTGGGTGACATCAGTATTTAGATTGTGGCTTACAAAGCTTTTCAGTCTGGTTAAGAATTCAAAGATTTTGTGTGCCATATTAATATAAAATATTGCCCCTAATGAGGAAAGCTTAAATTGGTAAAAAAAAACCCTAGAACAATATTTTAATTTAAAATGTCATAAATTTAAAGTAATTTCTATTTATTGCTATGAAGAGGAATTACGACATTGAGTTAGGACCAGGATCCATCTAATTCAGCATCCTGTCTTTGACCTTATCCAACCTTATCTGTGAGGAAGAAGTGAGAAATCCTTTAAGAGGAATGTATAGGATAAAGAGGAATTTTCCAGATAAAGAGGAATTTATAAGTTAAGCAGTTTGATCTTCAAGCTTTTATGCCCTTATAGTATTACTGAAGGCTGTTTTACACAAGGACATCAAGTGAATTACCCCCCCCCACACACACTGAACATATGCATGTATTTAGTATTAAGGACGTTAGTTTTAAATGTTTCCTAATGTATATAATCAGTCTTCTTCTGACACTATTAATATCAACCTTGAGACCCTTTTAGCAAAATACTTTGAAATTCAATGCAAGCTACATGAAAAATACTTCTATTATGTTCATTTCAAACCTGAATATATTTCAGTTTCATTAGCTACACAAGCACTCTTCATGAGACAAAATGATCATTTGGATCTGAAATACTTCTTTATAGATTTTTACAGTGTCTTCCTTTACTCACGTCACACATGATAAAAATTCAAATTTTTCAGTGTGTGTTTTGGAAGGCTTTTTTTCTCCTGAACAACAGATCAGAAAGCCTGGGTAAAAAAACATATTGAAGAGACCAAAAAATGTAATATACTTAATAACTTTAATTTTCTTGTTCTTAAAAGAAATGAGAGGTGAATAAACTGTGTATCTGGGGCCTATTGCACCACCAGAGTGAAAGTCTCTCTTGAACACCTGGAACCAGAGATGCTGAAGCAATGTGCATAAGGGGCTCCATATCACCACTTCCATAGGGGCTCTGTGAAATGGATAGATTAAAACGGATTAAATCTACTTTGTTCAGATTTGTACCTGTTACCTTTCCATACCTCTGAGGTGATATCAGCAATGATACAAATTTTAGACTTCAAAAGTCAAGGGTAGCTCTGTTCAAGCCAGCCTAGTCATAGCTTTCTGTTCAGTCAGACTTCATGTTGCCTTTATACTGCAAACTGGATGTCATAATTTCTTTTTGCAATAGGCAAATTGGTAGAAAATACTCAGAAAAAAAAATGAGATGTATATCATAACCTTTTCAGTGTAATCATTTTTTCCCTTGCACTTAAAATGTAAAAAACAACGTATTCTGACTATTTTCTGAGGCAATTATTTAAACTCTTGTATGATCTCTCTAGAGCCTCCAGTAGATCCCTTTACAAAAAATAGAAATTATATTCAGAAAAAAAGGCACCATGTTTGTTTACATGAAGTTCTATGACCTGGGCAAACACACTATCTGGGTTGAGATGGTTTACAGTTTATATGATGTGCACGTATAAACTGGGGGAGGAGGGAAATTTTGTCACTTTCTGACATTTGTCACAAGTTGTCCAGGAGCCAAGAGGGTTAAGTCCTCTATGTTAGATGTTCTGTCAAAGCCATCCCTTCCCCCAACATGTCCACAAATCTGGTCTCTACATATTTACACTTCAAAAAGATCAGGTTGTTTTATGAGTCTGGACAAACTCCAAGAACTGCAAGGTGAAAGTTTTATTTTCTTCGTATCAGGACCATATCTGGCCTGCCACATCACATGTAGTTTATATGCTTTGCAGAATGCCAGCTTTCAATTTACAGGTGTGCAAAGTACAGTGCACATTCGAAATATGGCCAAAATAGCTGATGCTCACAGTAATGTTTCACAGAAATAAGAACTTAGATTCAGTTTAAATAATCATTAAAATTTTAATTTATTTATTTTCAAAGTATTACTCCATGTCTCATTGTCTACAGTTTTC
The DNA here is from genome assembly GCA_013397815.1 of Aleadryas rufinucha. Taxonomy (NCBI): domain Eukaryota; kingdom Metazoa; phylum Chordata; class Aves; order Passeriformes; genus Aleadryas; species Aleadryas rufinucha. The sequence goes on along the minus strand of VZTH01004195.1, from coordinate 416,335 downwards.
AGTGTCAGGACAAAAGCCACCCTCAATAAAACTGGTTATCCTCATCTCACTTTACTCCCTTTGGGGGCACAACTCACATAATTTAATTTACCATCTGCTTCAGGGGAACAGAAGTTGAAGCTGTTTCATTTAGGCTTAGTAGCAAATATTTTTTTCCACTGACTATAAGAGATCTCTGGCAAGTAGTCTGAATGCAGAAATTTATAGTATAGATATTTAAAACCAGTTAAATTAATCAGTTACTGTAGTAGTGAAGTTTAACTTCCTGTTATTAAAACCTGACCTGGAAACATAGGCTTTGAGCACAAAGACAGCCTGATAATCCTATTAATGGGAATATACCGATTTTCTTTTTTGGAGGGTAGGACAGCATTTAAGGACTTTATTCTCTCGAGAGGGTTAGATCTTAGATTTTTTTCCTTGAGTTTCTTTCTCTCATAGAGTAAGATTGTTGAGTCTGGTAAGAGGATCAGGAAGATATAATTTCCATTCTAGTTCACAATATCCAGAGTTCTGAATGGCACAGACAAGGCTCAGACAGGGGTGTGAAACATTTTCTGATTTTAATTTTAATATTTTCTTTTTCTGCTTTTTGCTGATTTATGTCATTGTCAGTGGGTTTTCTAACAGGTTTCAAACAAAGTATTCAGTAAGGGGTTTTATTTCCTTACATTTAATTCTGGAAAGTTTCCTAAACAAAGCCTTTCCTTCCACATAGATAATAACTATAAAGAGATAATAAGTCTTTATCTGAGACACAAAAGCACCTTAATATATAAGAACCTTCCTCAATGTCTCAGCAGATGCTAAGCTTGAAAGCTTGTACTGTCCACAACTATTCAGACAAATTCTGCTTAGAAAAACCATAATGTCAAGTTACAGCTGAGGGCCTGGGTTCTGTTTCCCCTTGAATTTGAGTGATTCTCACAGGGTTTCAAGGCACCTCCATTTTTTTCTCTATTTCTTCTCTCTATGTGCCTCAGTGTCCTGCGAGGAAGAGGTTGAGCAGTCCCAGAGCAGCAGGGAGATTTGTGTCCAGCTGCTGGGGGACGGCTCCTTTGCAGCCTTGCAAGTTCTTCCTGAGCCTGCTCTTCGGTCCCAGGGTGCCCAGAACCATGGCAGGCTTGGGACACAGTGGGATGCAGTTCTGGAATAGCCAAAGCAAGAAGAGATGCAGGTTGCAGCCAGCCAGAGTTCAGCACCTCACTGAAGGCGAAGGTGGCACGTCCTGCAGCATGGTGGATGTGATCTCTGGGAAGAAGTGTCACTCTTACTGGTGGGGGGGACATCTTTCAACTCCTAGGAACAGTGTCAGTTTCAGACATTGACTGAAACTTTTGTGCCAATATTTTCTGTGCAGTTATCCGTGTCAAGGAAATAGAGACAGAAATGAGAAGTAAATTTAAGCTAGATCTTAAATGTGTAAAATATAAAATATGGCTATGACATATTATCACTAGTACCTGTCAGGTTGAGCTATAAATCTTCACAGCTGACAGAGTTTTTCAAAACTCTAATTAAGTTCTTTCTGAGCTTCTGGACAAGCCTGTTTGTCCTAAGTTCTTGTCTTTGATTCAGAAAATCTGGGCTTGAAGAAGATGCCTTCAGCTCCCTGTGTAATCATACAAGGTCTTTTGTGATGCACTTTTGTTACTATTTCTGCAAGTAGAAATCCACTGCAGCAGGTGGAAATGCAGCCCTGCCCCTGGTCTCCCACATCAGGGACTGGCCAAAGGAGGAGGCTGCATGGTAAAAGGAAGTAGTGAAGAAAGCAGGTACAAAGCAAATCGTTCCTGACCTACTTCCTGGGGTGAAAATGCTGCTACAACTAAGATGATACTCTGTGATGAAGCCAAAGTCTGAAAGTCATCTGTTGTTCAGATAAAAGCATTATCGGATCATAAATTAAAGATAAGCAGAGGTAGAAAAATGCATCCAAGAGATACAAATTGTGCCTCTCACTCTATTTGAACATTGTCAGATCTGGTAGAGAAGTTAATTTCTCTATTATGTTTCCTGGCGTCTTTCCGTGAGGTGAATGTAGGAATTCTCCGTACAGCCTCCTCTCTTTCCCACAAACAGTATAGCAAACATTACCTTGCTGACAGGGCTTTACCAAATTTTTCAGAAGGTCACTGAAAGGATAATAAATGATCTACGACAAATTTGCGTTTTTTCCAAACTATGGCAGATGGCAGCATCAGCCCATTTTGCATGGGCTTGTTTTTCTCTCTCACTTTCTACCATTCACATAATGGGATTCAGAAAATGCTTTGAGTATGGTTTGCTGTCTTTTGTGATTCATTTGAGTAAATTAATCCCTGTCATTTGAATTTTGTTACCTTTACAAAATGTGTTTGGAAAATCTAATCTATAATCAGTTTGTTCCATTCACTGAGAAGCCCTTTGTTAAAAAACCTAGGCCTCAGATTTTGTTTTTGTCAGAGGTATTTGACACCATACTGTGAGGGAAAAGGTAGTCTGCAAAGAGAAAAGCAGTGATGAATCTTTTTGTACTTCAGCAGAGTTTTTGATGCTGTCTCTCTCAAGATCCTTCTGGACAAATTGTCCAGCTCACACCTAGATAACCAAGTTACACAATGGGTGAGCAATGGGCTCACAGGTCAGGCACAAAGGTTATAGTGAATGGGAGAACATCAGGCTGGTGACCTGTCACTGGTGGGGTTCCACAGGGCTCCATCCTCAGCGTGGTTCTCTTCAGCATCTTCTTAAATGACTTAGATGCAGGACTTGACAGCTGGGACGAGCTGTCAATTCCCTCCAGGAATTGAGAAGCCAGGCACAGAGACCTCAACAAATTAGAGAGATGGGCAATCACCAACCATATGAAGTTCAACAAGACAAAGTGCCAGATTCTGCACCTGGGACAGGACAACCCTGGATGTATGGACAGACTGGGAAATGAGAGGCTTCAGAGCAGCTGTGGAAAAGGACCTGGGGGTCCTGATCAATGGCAATTGAACATGAGTCAACAGTGCCCTGGCAGCCAGGCGGGCCAAGTGTGTCCGGGGGAGTTCAGGCACAGCACTGCCAGCTGGACAAGGGAGCACAAAATCTTGTAATGGATGGTTCATTCAGCTTCTTAAAAATATGACAAATATGTGTCACCTCGAGTACTGTGTGCAGTTTTAGGCAGCACAATAAAAAAAAGTCATTAAGTTATCGGAGAGCATCCAAAGGAGGGCCAGGCGGATGGTGAAGGGTCAGGAGAGGAATCATTATGAGGAGCAGTTGAGATCTGTTCAGCTGGAGGAGACTGAGGGGAGATCTCATTGCAGTCTTCAACGCCCTCATGAGGGGAAACAGCGGGTCAGGTACTGATCTCTTCACTCTTGTGACCAGTGGCAGGAGGCAAAGAAAGAGGATGAAGTTGTGTCAGGGGAGGTGTAGGTTGGACATCAGGAAAAGGTTCTGCACCCAGAGGGGGGGTGGGCACTGGAACAGGCTCCCCAGGGAAGTGGTCACTGCACTAAACCAGGCAGAGTTCAAGAAGTGTTTGGACAATGCTCTCAAGCACATGACGTGATTCTTGGGGTGTCTTGTGCAGGACCAGCATATTCCCTGATTCTGTGAATCCTGTCCCATGGATTCACAAAGTTAAATCCTCTCTTTAGGTGCTTTCAAAATCCATCTTTTTTGGCAGCTCTTGCCAACCCTCATCACTCTCGCTGACCGAAGATGATAGCCACTCATGTTGATTTGCAATGGAGACCCTTTGCATCACTTGCATCACTTTCCATGAGATAAGAGGGCTAATTGGCTGTACATAATCTGGCCAAACCTATGCCCTAGTTCTTCAACTGGCTGTGTAAGCAAATGTCTGCACCTCCTCATTGGCTCTGGGGTTTTCCTGCAGAATCATTCCCAAGCTGGAAGTGTTGCACTGCTCTGAGGTTTGCCACTTCCAGCCACACTACTTCATGGCAGAAGACCACATGGCAGAAGAATGACAAAAAAAACAGTGTCAAGACTTTTGCTCATGTCCTGCCTTTGCATCATGAGCTAGACCACATGCAAGTCTTTACACTCTGGTTTTCCAGCTTCTCATGGAAGCTGGCTAAAGGGCATGGAGCTGGTTCAGTTGGCTTACAAAAGGTCATAACACATATTAAATGAGCAGCTACAAATCAGGTAATAAATGAGACACTGCCAGAGGCTGTACTTTGTTCATGTTTTTCTGTCCATCTGCCAGAGATGAACTCAAAATATTACCCGTATTTTAATTACTTGCTAATTAAAAATTCTGTAATTTTCTCTTAATTGACTGAATATTCACTTCTTTTCAAGTGTCCCTTTCCTTTTCAGTATTAATACTTTTACTAAGATTTTGTTCTTTTTAAATCCAAATGGACCAGGGATGGTTTATACTTAGTACAATGAGAAACTAAGACATCTGTACTTCTCCTCATAGATAGAAAATTCTGTGTTCCAGAGAGTTATTTTTAATACTTGCTTCCTATTCATCTATCAATCATATGTTCTCAACCTTCCCCTTCTGCAGGTGCTGGAGAGTCGGGAAAGAGCACTATTGTAAAGCAAATGAAGTAAGTATCTGAATATGCATATCAGTTGTTGAATTTGGTATTAGTAGTATATGCTAATGTCTTATTACAATGTTTATGCCTATTTGAATAAAATGCAAAGAGACATCATTCAAATCAAGTTCCCATTCAGCCGCACAACAAGGAAAAACACAAAGTGACTGAGACACACAGGTGGATCGGTAGTCAAATCTGACTGACCAAATCATGCACTGGGCCCACACATGGAAACCAGGGAATCTGCTTCCTTGGCTTTGGTGGGAGTTACTGTAGTGGGAATGTGACTGCATGAGACAAGCGGTGATGGCAGATCCACCTGGCAGACCCTGTCTCCAGCAGATGCCAATGAAGGATGTTTGCAGAAGATCATCAGACCAGCCAAGCCAGCACACTCGTGCTGGATACTCTGGCAGTCTCTGATGATCTGTGGCTTGGGAACCATCCTGAGCCAGAGACAGCACCACTCTGTAGCAGTCCTCAGTTAATTCATGTCTACCCCTGAATCTTTTGTTGAACCAATGTAAATTAACAACATCCACAGCATTCTACAGTAAGTAGTTCCACAGTTTAATTACACTTGATGTGAATCATCTCTCTTTGTTCAATCTTATTTTGGTGCCTATTAATTTCACTTGATTTCACTGTATTTCAAGAGAAAATATCAAAATATTCACACTGTACAAGAGAACAGAAAGAGTTTTCTTCCTGGGGTAATTTTTTGGGGTGGGGTTATTTTGTTGGTGGTTTTTGTTGTTTCATTGGGGGTTTTTTTCCCCAAATTGGCCTCTATAGATCATTCTTGGTCTCCAGAGCTCCTGCTGAGGTTAAAAATGTCTCCTATAGGACAGGACAGAACATACTTAGCCACCAGCCCACACAGTGAGCAGCTGCTACCCACGAATCCATGGGCAGGGACAGATGTAAGAACGGATTTTAGCAGGAAAATCATCAACATAAAAAGTGTTCATACAATAATCACACTGGGAAAAAAAAACCCAGGCTGTACAAGCTCAAATGCAGAAACCCCTGTCTGAATTTGGACTGACTATCTGGTTACAGAGATATTGTGTGTGCATCATAAATCTACAGCAGGAATACTTGTAGTTGTTTGTTCAAAGTGCACAAGGTGTCTCACAGATTGAAGTCAGGAGCTTCACTTACCCTGGCTTCAGACAAAGGTCAAATCTCTCTACATGTGTGTTCTCATTTACAATTTAGCTTGACAATATTTTCATGTATAGTAAAACAGGTTACAACTAAATTAATTTGTGTTTTTCTTTTAAGGGTAGCCAAAATGTTAATTATGTATCTGGTTTAAATTAATAATCCACCTAAATTCAGGGGACCATACTTACACTGGTAGCCAAAGTCCTCCCTTACTGTGCAACCTGATAAAATATTGCTGTTGTGTCTAGTCTTATTTCCATAGAGAATTCTAGGTCTGATTCCTAAACCTGTCCAAATACAGAAAAAAATTACACAGGGATTGCAGCTGTTTAGATTTGACCCTACTTGGTAAGCACCAGTCTCTTCCTGTGTAAAAATCAAGCAACCTGTTTACAATATCAGTACTACTATTCTGAATTTAAGTTCCTCTACCTGTTTGTTATCTTCACCAATGCATTCTAAAGAGTTAAGTAAAAAATGTTACGTCATAAGAACAAATTTCTACTGTTTAAGCAGCTCATTTTGTAATAAAGCAGATTCAGAACCATCCATCAAATACTTTGCTAACCTTTTTTTTTCCAGTTAAATAGTAGATAAATTTATTTCTGGTTTGAGTTCCATTCAGGAGACCTCCCTATTAAGCAAAGCATTGAGGTGTATTTTGCTCAAAGCTGCCCCAACCAGAAGCAGATTAAAGATGTTCCTCTGAACTGAGCACTTTAAAAAGGCTGATAAGCTTTAACTGCATGGAGAGAACGCTGCAAAGCTGAGAGTTGTATTTAAAGACCTGTGCATTCATGAGCTGTCAAATTGATCACAAATAAGAATTATTTTACAGGAAAAGTGTTCACAAAAATTGTATTTGTTCATATAAAGTGTCATCTTTCTGTCACAACCAAGGACTTCTTTTTAACAGATTTTTTTCTGTTAAAATCCCCAATATTAGCTGTTATTTTTTTCTCAGAGAAGCATAACATTTTCTAAAGAACACTGATGATGGCTTACAAAGGAAATAATTTTGCTGAAAATACAGTTTCCACCAAAATCATAGTTATTTTACTCCTGAGAACATAACTTTCTAATTAATAAATCTCTTTTTTTCCAGTCTTAATCAAAGTTACATCAGTCCACTAAGCTTTACAAAATATCTTCTGGTACTCAAAATATAGAGATACTGCAAGGCTCTAAAAAGATGAGGATGGTTATGAGAGTTACTAAAAAGGAAAAAAAAAAAAATCCCTGGAATTCTGTGCTTCTAACTGCATAATTTCCAAAGTGTGATCTATCTTTTTAAAACCAATTGGGGTTTCTCTGTGCTGTGCTCTTAATTTGCAGTATGAAGCTTCTACAAATATTTCAGTGAATGAAAAGCAGGAAGCAAAATATTTGGTAATTTATCATGCCTGTTGAGACTGAATCAAAGCCACCTATCTGATGAGAAGCCCTCCTTTTGTGAATAAAAGCTCCAGAAGACAGCATCCTTAAAATGGGGAGATCTCTGCTCCACGAGCTCCTCTTCTTTCTTTCTCTCAAGTTCAGTAGAATTCCTTTGAATCTTGCAGAATTCATTTGAATTCATGATGAAAACAGCATTCAAAAAAAACAAAGCTTCAAAAGAGAGTTCATAGATTTGGCTGATCTAGAACTGATTGGGAAAACACTTCAGAGAGTCTTTTTTTTCCTACAGGTGCTATTTCTACAGGCACAGGAATGCAACTTTTGAGTTTTCTGACATCCCTAAGTCAGAGAGATGTTAAGACACATCAGTTGTCATCTGGGTTTTGTGTATGTGTGTGTATGTGACTGAATTATTGTCTGACAGGGCTGAGTTGGCTGCTTGGGTAGCTCTGTCCAGAGAGTATCTCTGGCAAGATGGGGTAAAACACCAAACCCCAAAGCCCAGAAATTCTGTATTTAATAACCTAGCCTTCATGTTCGAAGCTGAGCTAGGTGAGGAAGAATAGAGCCTTGGTCCCAGCAGCAGCCAAAGCAATTTGGTGTCTGTTCATTGAGAGCACACCAGGCCAAAGTGGGTGAAGATTTCATCCATTTTCACAACTCATGGAAAAAGACATAATCTGCACACTGATTTGGAGAACTTTAACCACATGCCATTCTCCAGTCAAGGAGGATTATGAAATTCTAATCCCTCTGCCAGAATTAGATTACTGAAATTGATTACTAAGGCTCTTTACCCTCTGGAGTAAAATGTGTGTCTCCAAAACCTGGAGATAATAAGAGTAAGACCTTGCTATTACTAGAAACTGTTGCTGATGTACAAAAAAAGTTTAAAGTTTTTTTTCTTGTTTTCTTGATAAGTGCCTCCCAGTGTTGAAACATTTTTTTGCAATAATTTCTCTGTCTAGGTAAGATTCTGGATAAAAATGAGGATGACTGAACAAGCAATGTGACAGCCTATGACTAAAATTGTAGTTTCCAATAATAAAAGATTTGGGATCCAAGTACAGAAGTGCATCTTGCCCTATATCTACAGGAATGGGCCTGGATCCTGTTCCAGAATCATACTTTACCTTAAGTTAACCCACAAGGGGGAAAACCAGCATCTGTTCACTCAGAGTGGGTGCAGAGACTTAAACTCACATAGACAGAAACTGCTCTTTCCCTGTTCTAGCGGAATAGGCAGATCAACCCTTGATAAATGCTTTTCCAAGGGCCAGATAGTTTTAGTAATTTCTCACAGTGACCACAAAAGCACCTGATCTAACTTTTCATACTTTCCTGTTTTTTTCTTCTTTCTTTTTTTTAGATGTATTCCACAAATCGTTTTTGGTTTTGTTTTTTTTTTTTTCACCAGGATCATCCATAAAGATGGTTTCACCTACCAGGAGCGCATGGAGTTCAGACCTATCGTTTACAGTAACGCAGTGCAGTCTATCCTTGCTATTGTGAAAGCAATGACTAAGTTAGGAATCAGTTATGAAAACCCTGCTAGAATTGTGAGTATGACACCCTTTCTCTTGAAATAGGCATTGGAACACATTTTTTTGTAATATAATTGTAGAGACTAGTTGAACAAAGAGGATCCAGTAGTTTCTTTATGACAGTGGAAACTGAGTATTATTTGAGTCACATGTGACAAGATGTCCTTACTTATTTTTATTTTCTCAAAACTGATGCCTGAAGTCTAATCTTTGAATAAACTCCCATTTTGATTGTTACAAAAGAAATATTCAACTTGCCAAAGACATAAAAAAAAAAAGAAAAAGAAAAAACCAGAACATTGTCTTAGCTGCTTAGTCATTTATTTATTGCTGTTGGGAAATGTAAAAAATATTTTCCTTTTATGACCAAACCTTGGGGTTCAGCCATGTAAGGAAAGGTCATGTAGACACGTTGGGAGCATTTCAGTCTGGCATTGCTCCTGGAGCAGAGACCTCCCTGTTTTGTGGGTGCATTACTGGCACCTCAGGGAAGTGGAGTCCAACATTCCTGACACAGTCAACAATCCTCTGCACAGGCACATGGAGGCAAAGCCACAGGAAGAAGACCTGTTATCTTCTGTCAATCACACTGAATTTTCAAGGACAGAAAGAAAGGAAAAACTTTTCTTCTCCGTGCAATGATTTAATCTGTTAGCCTGTAATTCAGATCTCGCTGAGAATTTCTCAAATGCCTGTCAGAATATCAGTTGATTCCAGTTTTGGCAAATTCTGCCTAATCCCTAGAGGTTTATCTTGGAGGGAATAACATCTGCTTATCTGAAAGAGCTTTACTTGTTCCAGAAGTCTACATTTCATTATGGTGACATGTGGTACTTTGACCTAAAAAATGATAAACAAAATCTTCAGAGGTTATTAAAGCTCATACAGGCATTTGACAAAATAGAAACTAAATATTTTCCACGAACACAAGTCATTCAAACAAATGTAACATGGCTCAAAAGCAGCACACAGAAAATAGGCCAATGTTAATGTGCTGTACTGCATAAGGAGCCATCAACCAGCCTGCATGGCCCGAGCCGTGGCCCAAGCTGTGGCCCAAGCTGGACCTTGCAGCGCTGGCCACAGCAGCACTGGTCCTGCCTGGCTCAGCCCGGGATATCCACTGTGTGGTGCAGACTCTGCCACCTGTAACTGAGATATGTTCTCCCTGTGCCCCAGTATTTCAGACTCTTTTCTCAGCCTTGCCAAATATTCTGAGATATCTATACAGGCTCACTCTATGCCATTTTCATAGACACTCTTTTCGAGGGACTTCACAGCCTGGATAACTTGTTAAACAGCCCAGTCCATTTTTTAGCATTATATATAACCAAATGCAGAAAATACAGCTTTTATAAGTTTATAGTTTATAGCACAGTCAGCTCATTCTTGCTGTCATTGCAGAATGGGCCTCTAGGAACACAGTTGAATGAATACGTCTGTAAAGAATATTTGCAGTGCCTGTCTTCTTTTCCACATGAACCACAGAAGAGCAACCTGGATGGGATTTTTAGAGAAAATAGAAATTTGGATCACATTTATTTGAATTGCCTCTAAACACTGCCCTTTCTTCCAAAAACCTCCAAAAACCTAGCTTACATTTCCCATAAAATCATAAGCCATTGATAAGCTTGGGTTATTTTGATATAAGCTTTGATTTCAGCTAGACTTTGTTCTTGCTGTGTGTTCTGGTCCAGATTTAGCTGCTTAGAGTCATCTAGTGCAAGGATTGGGATTATCTTGGTCCCAAAAGCAATGTGCTTATCCATGTTGCAGGTCTGCCTGCAAATACATTTTACTGGTACTGAAAGGGCCTTAGCACTTAATTTAAAGAACATCTGCCCTGGGGAGGGAGGTAATTTTTTTTCTAAAGAATCATTCCAATCTATTTTTGGTATGAAAATCATCTGAAGTCTTTGTAAATGCCAGAGAAAAACAACATATTGTACAAATCAGGTTTGTGACAAGTTCAATCTGCTGCTATCTTCCTTTATTATGTAAGCACCAAAATCTACAATTGCCACCTTTCACATAATAATCAATGAACATTTACACTCTACACCTAGAGACTCTGAGCTCAAGGCTCCTCATTTGTAGACCATTCAACCAGCCTAATAGGTGGATAGCTGCAATCACTCCGTGATATGTCATATCTTGAAGCAGAGAACGTTCCAACTCTTATCCTGCAGCTGAACAAGTGTGCACCCTGGATTCAAATGTGGGGCACACAGCAGAGAGCATGACTCACTTCTGCTGATCCCAGCACTGCAGGAGGGGATGGGGGTGTAAATGGAGCTGGTGCTATTTCATGTAGAAGGGCAATTATCCTGCTGTCCTCCTCCTTCACTCTAGTGAAGGCAATTTTGCAGTGGTTATTTCCCCCATTTTTTTTTCTTCATGCCTACTCAATTTTCTTTTTTTTTTCCTCCATGCCTACTCAATTTCTCTTCCAGAAAAAATTGAGTGTTTCATTTTTGATCTGTCTCTGACTTTTATAAAGTTTCCATAACTGCAATTCCTCTTGAGACATAAAGATATAGCACATTCCTAAAATAAATTTGTTAAAAATTTTTGTGAGGATGTTTCCTGGTTTTGAATAAAACATACTCGCTGCCAAAACAGTGTCTGTCAGAATCCATTTATACTTTTGCTGCTATTGACTGCAAGTCACTTGAGTTGTCTACTTCTACAACTAGGAAGGAATTATATTTTATAATTATCCCCTGTTGTGGCAGTGTATCTAATGACTATTTTAATCATGCTCTTTATTTACAGTAAATTCCTAAGCTGTTAACTACTGAAAAGAAATGTTTTTAATGAAATAGATTATTTAGAATCTTTTTTTTATTTGACTACAAAAGGAAGAAATTACAGAATAATATATTTTAAATGTTTGGGATTTTATTCTCTTACAGGTTTCTTCTTCCCTACATATGGGAAATGCATTCACTAGTTATACTGACTTTGTTTCATTTCTCACTGTGGCCTAAAGGTAGAATTTTTTCTTACAAATGCATTCAAAAATACATTTAGATTTAGATTTCTGCATTGATACAGTTATAATAAATTTTAACTTTAAATGTCCTTTTTAATTTAAGTTTTGATACCCTATTACTCTCTTTTAATACAAAAGCCTTCCTTCGAGGCTGGACTATTTGTGAATGCTTATGGCAAGATGAAACTGAGTCCTCATATGAACAAAACAAAACAATAAAAAGATGAAAACTCTATCACAATTTAAGACTAACCTTGGCACTACCTAAAGGGAAGTGAGCTTGTAAAAGGATGTTTACATGCACAGGCGAGTACAGCCACCAGGAAAAAACGGTGAAAATGAGAAATTTTGCCCCTGCAACTCATTACAAACCAAGCACATCTTCAAGGAGGTGAAGGGGCACGGCGCGCTTGCACAATATTTACTGAAATTTCTCTCTAGGAAGATGAAAGGAAGCTGTGTGCCATGGCAACAACTCTGGAGGACGGCAGCATGTCTCCTGAACTGGTTGAGCTCATCAAAGAGCTGTGGCGTGACGACGGGACCCAGGCGTGCTTCGCCAGGGCGGCAGAGTACCAGCTCAGCGACTCGGCCGCGTAGTAGGTGACACCAGCTGCTGGACAGCTGGCTACTGCTGCAGCAACAACTGTGCCTCGTGCAGAGCAGCCTGTGACAATCACTGCTCGTCAGCCTGGAAAAATGAGGGGGTTGCTAAGGTTTATAATATATCAGAAATGTTTAACTGGAGGAAGCAAGTGAAAACAAGGTTTCAGAAACAATTTGTTTCTGTGAGTTTGTTTGAATAGTTTTTAAAAGAAAAAAGGTATAGTCTCCCTCTGGGTATTTGTAAGATTGACAAATAGAGGGAAAGGTGACTTGAAACAGCTTAGATTTTACCTAGAGTTATACTTTGTATATATTGAAAGATACTAAATATAAGTCTGGAGGAAACGATAAAAACTTTCCTCTAAACCAAGGCGGCTGCTTGGACAGGTGTTCCCTGGGCCATTACCATCCCAGCATCCAGCTGAGCCAGTGGTGCTGCAGCTGCTCCAGCCCCAGGTCCCTTTCTGAGTGCTGGGAAGGTGCCAGACAGATAAGCAGGGGACTGACTAGGGCTGCTCAGCCCCAACCCCACAGAGGGTCACCATCCAGCTGGGGCACATCTCTCACCTCAGATGTAGTCAGTGAATTTAGACTTTTCAGAGGCCCTGGCTTGGCTGCTTCTGCAGCTGTTCTTGCAGGTTCCAGTCCTGCTCAGCTGCCTTCTCACTCAGCTCATACACGGACGTGAAGGGAGGTGTCACTGGGTCAGAGTCTTCCAAGAGTGCTCGTCTGACTCCAGACCTGGGGCAGAGGTTCCTTCCAGCTGAGGTCCATCTTCTGAGACCTGGACTTGGAGGTTTCCCCGCTCCTGCAGCTCCTCCTACAGGCTGAGGGTACCTGCAGAGTGAAGCCTCCCATGGTGTTGGGTGTCCCTTCTACATGGCAGGGAAAGAAAGGCATGGCTGGAGTCTGGACTTCAGGGGACAACCTGAAGGCCTCCATGGTTCACTAATTGTAGATAGTGCAGGAAATAGGCAGAGAAAATATTACAAATTCTTCATCTCTTTATATCTTCCAAGCAAGAATGAAGACCTTTTGCAAGATTCCTAAACAAAGAAAATATTGCCTGTGTTGAATTTTGCCTATTTTGACAGTATTTTATAGCAGATTAGGATTTCTATAGGAATAGTACAGAGCAATCTTTTTCTAACATACCCCTTCTGACAGGTCCCACTGCCATTCCCATTGCTAAAAGCCCATAACAAACCGGTCATAATAATTAAAAGGAAAACCACCTCTTAAATTAAATATATATATATATAGCTTGTTTACCAGATAACACTCTGCTGTGTATGCTATGCCTGGCAAATTAGGTTTTGTTGCCTAAAAAAGAAGATAGAAGAATCTAAATTAATTCCATCTCAGTATTATTGTCTGTGTCCTATTTTAACTTGCAATAGGGTTTAGTATCTAAGGAGGTTAATATAGATTGGGTCTGTAACTATTATTTATTCATAGAGTTACAATAAAAACAGCTACAATAATAAGTTTTTCATCTGCTTGAACATTTCTGCTAATTTCTTGAAAATCCTGCTAATCTTCTGTCTTCATCTTTTGGCACCTGATGCTTCTAAAATTCCAGCCTTTGGCTCTGAACCATTAAAATCAACTTAATATTTTCCTGTGCTGCTGGTCTTCTAATGATCAGTTCAAAGTCAGCTACAGTCAGTCAACCATCTAATGCTGCAGTTCAATTTCTTTTAAACCCCAAACCCTGTTTCTCAGCTCCTGTGAATCAGCTCCTACAAAGAATATTGATTGATACTGTGTAAACTCTGACTTTCTGAGGTTATTTTCTCTGAGATTTTACTTTATTAATTCATGCTAATGAAGTCTGATCACTGCCTTTCCTTTGTGTATTTTAATTGAAAAAAATTGACATCTTCTGAATGATAGAAAAATCCTGTTTGTCAAATTTGGCTGGAATTCCTCCCCTAGACTCACCTGGAACTAACTCTGTTCTAAAATGGAATGATGGGTGTGGAATGGGCAAGACTGGGATTGTAAACTGTGACTTTAAATGTCATTGTACAGCTACCAGTAGTACATGGTGCATCTTGCTTGTTCAGTCATTTGCCTCTCCGGGTAGGAGTCCTGTCACCTCATTCAAGCCAAGGAAAGATCAGCATTTACTGACCCACCAGTTTCCATTCCCTCCTTTGCCAGTGAAGAGATGGTTTGCAGTCTCCCCTTGGAGCTGCCCACGGTGCTAGGAAGAGCCTGAAATTGCCTTTTGCTCCATTAACTAGATAATTAACTTGGTCTAATTTTTCATGCAATTACAATTGGCTGTGTTGAATTGAATTTGGGTATTTGTGGCTAAGAACTATTAGAACTTCATTTTATATTCAAGTGTTTATTTTAGTGTTTACATGCTTTATAAATAACAAAATGTCTTTTGTTCCTGCCTTCCACAAAGGTGAGCTGAGATGAGTTTGCTCAGGCCCTACTCAGAGAAATAGAGCTATACTGCTTTTTTTTTTTTCTTTCCCCAACAGATTGTTTCCTGCCCTCAAATAATGGGAAAACATTGAATTACTCAGATCAGGTTCAACACCCCTTGCAGACTGGATACAGTTTATTCAGCTTAAAATAAGAAAATCCCATTTCCAATCATTACTTGGAAAAATCAAATGAAATATTCTAGCTTTTTGAATTTTTATTTTATTTCATTTTATTCTTCTGGGGTTTTTTTGGTTTTTTTTTCACTTACAAGTCTATTAAATATTGCAAAAAAAGAATGATGAGCTGTGAGGTTTCTTTTGGAAGATTCTGGTTAAACTGAACAGCAGAACTACCTGCTGGGCAGACTTGGTGTAGAGAGGAAAGAGAAGGCATGGAGCCTAATAGACATTAGAGACACAGCGTCTTGTTTGTCAGAGACATAAGGCTACAAATAGGAAGGTGCCAACTGGGACACTGAAAATGCTTCATCTATTGGTGGGGTTTCTTGCTTTTGGCTTTGTTCTCTATTTGAGTACTAGTAGTTAAAAGGTAGGAAGTTACCCAGGCACTACGTCTTTTCCTTTTGCCAATTCATAACCTCTCTACACAGATTCCTACACCAGCCAGTAGGATTCAGAAGCTCTGTCTAGCCATTTAAAGAAAGCTGTGTGCCCCTAGAAGAGATAGGAGAAGGGTTAGGAAAAACATGCTTCAGGGATCTGGTTTGGGTTCTCATTTAATGTAGATTTTATCTCTGTATACCAGAAATAAAAGCAGATAATCCACACTTTTCCAAGGGCTCATCAGAATACCAGTGAGGGGATCCTCAGCTTCATAGAAGATTTTCGTTTCGACTAAAAAACATGTTTTTTAAAATCACCATGTACCTTCTTGTAAATTGAGAGGTCTACAGGGAAAAACAGCCCTTAAAAGTGTATTCCTCCAAAATATTATGCCCTCCCTTTCACTTAGGAAGAAAAATACTGTTGCAACGAGTCTGACAGGCTGAGGTGACTCCTTATGCATCTGCTTCTGAAGGATGCTTGTGGTTCTTCCCCTGGGGTGAAAATTCCCACTTGCTGAGAGAAAATAGCCAAAACCTCTTTGTTAGCAATGTGGTTTTAAAGCATTCCTAAGAGAAATAAGGATTTTTCCTTGGCTGAAATTCTCAGAAATATGTTTATTATGTGCAAATAAATTACTCTTGTATGTGCAAGGAAAAAAAAAAAAAAAGAAAGGCTCTGAATTGTGGAACTCAGTTGTATAAGAGCCAACAGTATTGTATTTAAATGTGTAATTTACGTTACATATTTAAAAGTGGCTCATTGTGGAGTGATTATGTAATGGACATTTCACTTTTTGAATTCACCAACCACCATTCCTTTCTTACTCTCCCTAGTTACCTCAATGATTTGGACAGGTTGGCAACGCCAGGCTATGTCCCTACTGAGCAAGACGTCCTGCACTCCCGAGTGCAGACAACTGGGATCATAGAGACTCAGTTTTCTTTCAAGGATTTAAACTTCAGGTATGAAACCCACATTTGACAATCTTCTCGGGGTTTATCTTTCTTAAGTATTTTCTTCCAAAGGTATTGACCTATTATAACACAGGTAATCCCATTGTGATATCACTGAATCCACTCTTATTTAACATTTTTATGCAGCTGAAAAAGCAAGGTATTTTACTATCAGTACTCCAACTTTGAGCATATAATGGACCACTATAAACAGGTCACAGAATACCAGGTTCTAAAAGGACATTTTCACATATGTAAATGTCTAAAAAGCATTAGTTATATCCTGACATTTGAATAATTGTGACATTTGTGAAATTTGCCTACTTAAATGTCCTTAATAGCATGCAAAAACATTTGATGTCCACAAGTTTGCATGCACTCTTAACCTTTCACTCTTCTTATGAGAATGGAAATAACTGCTCTTAGCACTGGAATGCAGTACAGTTGGCAAAAAAAAAAATTCTGTCTCACGGGAAATTTCAGCATTATCAAGCATGCCTTCATGCTCATTTAAGATGAAAACCAAAATGTTCAGAAAAAAATTTGGAAAATAATGTCTCTGAGAAATTTGACTGAAATATTTTACACTTTTAGATACTCAAGATCTTGTTATGCTTGGTGAACCAATTAAAAGCATCTAATTGCACATGAAAATGGATTTGAATGAATTATGATAGTTTCAGTGTTCTATAATGCTTTTCTCTGTGGACTGAAATCCATTTAATTCTTAATTTAAAGGCTGGGGCGCATATTGAAGAATGCAGTCTAGACAAGAAACTGCCTGTAGAGATAGACAGATTTATAAAGCATGAGAATTATAACTTTCACATTTTTCATTTGGCTTCTTTCTTTCTCCTCATGTGCCAATTAAGCATTCCCCAAACTATCTATGCTACCACACAGATGCTTTAACACAGCAGAGATTGCACATACAAAATGAGATTCTGAAGCAGATGTCTTACAAATAAATTATTATCAGCTATCAATATTCTGGTCACTCATGAAAATTCAGGAGTTGCCCACAAATGCTACACTGCAATGTCATAGACATCATCTTCTTTTTCTCTGATTAACATATTTCCAGACAGCTTTGTACGTTGGAAATTTGAATGCCTTCAGTTACAATCATAGTTCATGTAAGAAGTAAATTCAGGATGCAGAAAGAAACCACCAGAGTGCAAATCCTTGTTGACATGGGTGCTATCAGTCCTGACATGAGAATACCAGCATGAGTGTTTAGGTCTAGCTGAAATGAGGGCACAACTGAGAATTTAGTTACCCGACTGTCTGCAAACAACAGGAAGGCTCTTAATGCCACCACAAACACAAACCCCACCAATTTTAACCTCTCTGCTATGCATCACAGTAGTGTTGTGTGAGTAAATTCCTTGGTGGATTCAGGCAGTTGAATAATATTAGGTAAAATCGCTACAAAGTAGTCTGAGGGGTTTGAGCTGCTAGAGTGGTGCAGAACAATTATGAATCCATGTTAACCAGCCAGTTACTGCTACTTTGCATTGCCATAGCAATGCAAAACAGCTGGAGGATCCTGATATCTCTGCAGCAAGTCTGATAAGTACCATAGAAACATCTATAAAGAGAGGAACACTTACACATTCAGAGTTTTGGCTGATGTGCTGATGGGGCTTCAGGTCACAAGCCATACATGGATACAAAAAACCCATGAACAGATGCCTCGTTCACTAAACACTTGTCCCTTTACTGAACTGAATGAGGCAGAAAACATTTTGTATCTCTGCAGTAAAAGCCTAAACCTCGGTACTGCTCCAGGGAACTGAATTACCGTTGCACAGAAAACATCGATTTTTATTTGCTCCTTGCTTAGTGGATACTTTGCTGGGTTAGTGCAATTTAGCTTCCACGTGCTCTTCAATTTATTTCACTAATGTTGACTTAGAGCTCAGAACATATTTAAATGTTTTTCAAAGAAGGTCTGATCTTCATTGGTCCTCTTCTACTGTCCTTTCTATTGGTGTGCTAGGAAGAGTTTGACTGAAATCAGGCAAGCTTTATTTTCGTCTGTGTGTGTACCACTGAATGAGTACATAGCTAACTCTATATCTGCAGCTAAGTTTTTCAAGAGCAATTCTGGGAAAATATAGAGATTTCTAGACTAACTTTGACTAGATTGGTAAAATAAGATCATCTCATTTTCTACCATTCCTGGAGGGACTTCAATTTTACACGTGCACATGTAAAATTCTGGGCTGAGAAGAGCGAAGCAAACTAAGCATTGCCTCTGGCCTTGGTCTTGTCCTCTTAAACTTACTTCTCATGAATATTCAAAGAGCCATATTCTAAAAGCTCACAGGAAGTGAATAATGATTCATATGATTATATATGCTGAAACAAAACTTTCCTGAAGACTAAATTTTGAAGCTTTTTAAACTTTTTTTCCTGCCATAACCCTGATTTCATAGTT
Source organism: Aleadryas rufinucha (assembly GCA_013397815.1). Lineage (NCBI taxonomy): Eukaryota > Metazoa > Chordata > Aves > Passeriformes > Aleadryas > Aleadryas rufinucha. The sequence goes on along the minus strand of VZTH01004195.1, from coordinate 397,656 downwards.
ATAGCCCACAAATCAAAAAAGGCAATTGTAGGTGACTTTTGGGCACTAATCACAGACAAAATTCAAGATATTTTATTTATGCTGATCTCACTCCTCAGTAGACCTTCTGAACTTAGAAGAATGCCATTACTGTCATCAAAATCTTGCTCCACAACAGCTTCCTGATTTCCAAAATTATTTGCTTTTGTAGACACCCAATAATCAAAAAGATGAAACGTGCCAGAGAAAAAAATTGATTACTCCTCAGCTGCAGAAACAGTTCATTATGAGCATGGGAAAGGGACTCAGTTTTTCTGAGAAGGCTGAAAAATTTTTTAAAATAACCTTTTTTAACATCAACTGTACTGCTGATTGTGAAGGAAACAGAAGATTAAGATACTGCCAAATACAATGGTTCAGGAACAAATTATTCTTGCTGTTTACTACTGACATGATTGTTTCTTAATGAATCCCATTATATCCATTGCTATAAGAATTGAGTTGTATTTAATTTACAGATACTGCAGGATCCAGAGATCTAATGCATATTCTTGATGGAAGGGGTAATCCAACAGGGGATTAGGTTTTACAGTATTAAGTTCAGCAACAGGCAGTACAGGGAAAAGTCATCATGCACACTAGGAAACAGAAAACCTAAGGGTAGGATAAATGTGATTTTTTATGTTTTCCCTGCTTTCTAATGCACTTGAAAAATCTTCAAGTTTGGCACCTTTTTTTTCAGAAAAATAGTGAAAAGAAAGCCCTGGCCCTTGTCACTGAAGAACTGCAAATGTAGGTGGGAGTTTTGGAAGCTAGGGCTAAGCACAGCAGTGGTAGCTTTGATGACAGCTCCAGCTCAGCTGGGCCCTAATTAGGTCCCAGCTAGGTGTGCTCAGCTGACTTTGGATCCCACAGAGAGTCCATATAAAGTTTACATGACACTACCCAAAGGTAGTAGCAATTCCTGAAAAAGGGGGAAGGAAATTAATGCAGAGAAGGACAGCCCTACAATTCCCTTTGCGCAAATGAAGGGATTCCTGCTCTCCAGGAATTGCTGCTTAAAGAGCAGCTAATGAGATGGACAGCGAAGACACCCTCCAAAGGTGTGATGCAGGTTGTGTTGTGAGCTCAATGACCACACCATGGCAGTGAGCAGATGGCAACATCTGTTCACACACAACCAGGGCTCAATCCATGGCTGGCCTCCCATCATGTGTCTTGTTGATCAGTACATCAGCAGGGAAAACCATGAAGTAGTAAATGACACTGGATTTGAGGGTCTTCTGTCGATGTCTCAGAACTCTGCCCTGAATAAATCCTTGCCTGCAGGCCTTAGTCCTGCCCTGAGCCTCACTTCCTCAAAACAGAGTCCCACTTGAAAGTACTGAATATTTTTCCTACCTTCAAGTATTTAAGCCTTTATATTTCATTTTATACCCACTACAAAGCCAGGAGTAACAACACACAGCACTCCTGAACCTGTTGGGATAGAAACAGACCAATATTTGGAAAAGCTGAGTATCTGTCATTCATCTCCATCTGAACTCTGTGCATTAAATCGTGACTATATCCTTATTAGTGCTTTACACTGTACATATGTTATTTTTTCTGCAAAGGATGTTTGATGTGGGTGGACAACGATCAGAGAGAAAAAAGTGGATTCACTGCTTTGAAGGAGTTACTTGCATCATATTCTGTGCTGCACTCAGTGCCTATGACATGGTTCTAGTGGAAGATAAAGAAGTGGTGAGTCAGAACAGACAAGCAGCCCTTTTTTTCTTCTAAGTTTTAATGTACTCTCTGATGGCACATCAGAACTATTCCCATTCTCTGATAACAATTTAAAGGCTATTACACCATATTGGTTCTTTCCAGTAAAGAACATTGCAGTAAAAATGACATGTAGGGATGAGATTTGTCAGTCTCATGTTAACCTTTTGCATGTCAACAGAACAGAATGCACGAAAGCCTTCATCTGTTCAACAGCATCTGCAACCATAAGTGCTTTGCAGCCACTTCCTTTGTGCTGTTCCTAAACAAAAAAGACCTTTTTCAAGAGAAAATAACAAGAGTTCACCTGAATATCTGCTTTCCTGAGTATAATGGTAAGTTTGGAGTGTTCAGAAGAAAACACATTTAGATATTTAGTGTAGGCCATGCATTAAAGACTGAGACTTTGACTCATGTCACCTATATATAACATTTCAAATACTAAGCCTCTTATCTAAGCATCTTCTCATGAAAGAATGGTATGAGACAGACATAGCCAGAATTGAACTCATCTCACCTACTCACCATGTTTATCTTGGGTGGGTTCATGTCTCTCTGTGGAGATGCTCATTTCTGTCCATTGCTGGTAGACTAACCTGAGAAATCTAGAAGTTTCAGATGGCTGAAGGGTGCTGTGGTGGACTCAGCCAATATTTCAGTACAAGTCAGTATCTTATCACTCACACATGCACAACAACTGAATCAAAGATTTTTGTCCCTATTTTAAGAACTCATTCCATAAGGGAAGTCTGTCTCTTTTTCTATGTGACAGTAGTGTCTACTGGAAATAAAAAAAACCACCAGATGTTCCCAGTTGATGCAAGAGAATATATAAGGCTATGTCAGAAATTACCAGAGAAAAACCAGTTTAGATACAAAATATTCATACCTAATTCATTAAGTTAATTTGAATAGAAAGAAAAGGGGAAAAAAAGGCAGAAAGCATTATTTCTTGTCTCTTTGCAATTGTTAGGAAGCACCAGTTGAAATGTGTCTTCTTTTGCTCTTTTCTTTCCACCAGGACAAAACACATTTGAAGATGCTGCAAATTACATCAAGAAACAATTTCTAGACTTGAACATAAGGAAACAAGATAAAGAGATATATTGTCACTTGACCTGTGCCACAGACACACAGAATGTCAAATTTGTTTTTGATGCAGTCACAGACATAATAATCAAAGAAAATCTGAAAGACTGCGGGCTTTTCTAACCATTCGTTCCCTTGCTCAGAGCCTCAGTCCACTTTCCTCTCTCCACCTGATGTGCTAACTGAATAAAAAGCCCCCCTCTAGGTAAGAAACAATATCAATTAGGCACCCATTAGCATCAGTTGAAGCCTTGGGTACAGCCTGAGCATTGCAGACCAACACAGACTTTCCATATATCACAACAAGATTGAAAAAGTTGTTCCTGTTCTACAAAGATGCCAGCTGCTGACAAACCCTACTGGAATCAAAGTCACAATCCTATTTAAATCAATATCATAGAATTATAGAATTCTTTGGTTTGGAAGAGACCTTAAAAACCATCTAGTTCCAGCCCCCCTGCCATAGGCAGCAATGTCTTCCACTTGACCAGGCAATCAGCACTTCTCAGGAAGCTGGGGACACCTCAGTATGCTGTGTCTTCTAGCGATTATCTTTTTTCAAAATTATAATATTAACAGACAACTGACTTTTATTGAGGCCTAAAGAAAATCATAGCATTTAACAGCATCAATACATAATTTACATTCTGGTTTTTTTTGTGTTACATAAACAACTAAAAATTACATGCCATTTATTCAGCAAAAGCAAACCCCCCAAAATATGATGAGGAACAGTGCAAATCTGAATGTTTAATTATACTGTTTTGTTAGAAGAGCTGAGGGACAGGTACATAAAAACTGCACACATACAAAATTGACAAATTCTGCTATCCAGTTTGAGAAAAATTAAACACAGTAGGATGGAGGCAAGTTTTTTAAATCCCTAATGAGAGAAAAAAATATTTATAATAACTTTCAGTTCCTGCATAAGCCACAAAGGCAAGTCAAAACATTTTTTGAGTTACAATTAAATATGAGATTTTATTTAAATGTTATTAATAATCCTGCTACTCAACAGGAGTGGCAGCAGTAACTTCTGCCACTGCAGAGCAGATGTAAACCCACCAGTTCTCACGGCAAAAGTACATCCTTGGAACTTTGGCACAGGGCACCTTTCTCTACACAAAGATCTTGCTAATGCAGAGCTGCTCTCCCTTAACTCCTGTTGGTTTATTGTGACTAACTACAGAAAATATTGGACTATTTTAAACAGACTGGGACTTTGTCCTGGTTTCAGCTGGGACAGAGTTAATTTGCTAATAGCTGTCACAGTGCTGAGTGTTGTATTTAAGTGTAAGAATAATGATAGCACATTGATGGTTTAGTTGTTGCTCAGTAGTGCTGATCCTACGTCAAGGACTTTTCAGTGTCTCGTGCTCTGCCAGCGAGCAGGTGCACAAGATGCATGGCCAGAACAGCTGACCTGAACTGGCCAAAGGGTTATTCCATAACGCAGAACATCATGCCCAGTAAAGGAGTGATCATTGTACAGGACAGGCTGGGAATGGGTTAGAAGGTAGTGAGCGGCTGTATTGTGCATCCTTTGGTTTTCCCAGTTTTTATTCCTCTCTCTCTTTTTCATTTTCTCTACTATTATTATTGTTACTCTTATTGCTATTATTATTATATTTTACTTTTTCTCAATTATTAAACTGTTCTAATATCAACCCATGGACTTTACCTCTTCCTCATTCTCTTCCCCATCCCACTGAAGGGTTTGGTGTGTGTGAGCAAGCAGCTGTGTGGTACCTATTTGCCAGCTGAAGTTACAGCATGACAGAGTTCTAAAAATATTCAACTGAATTTTGAAATTTGGTATTGAAATAACACTCATTTTTTAAATAGAATCTTTGATGAAGGGTTTCTTTCTGCCTTTGTCTTTTTTTTTTTTTTTAAATACATTTCAACCTAATTTTCACCATTGACTCCCTGTGTTCTGGTTGATCTAATTAGAATAGGGAACTTGGCAACTGAAAAACAGCATCCTGCAAGCTGTCCACATGAGCAGAGTCATCAGGGTATATAGGTCTCTCAACAGAAGTGGGAAGCGAAGAGCTAAAATACATCTTACATTGCCTGGATTTCTGCTGCTGCCTGATTTGTAGTGCTTCACTTGATTAATTTCTTGTTTGCATTGAAAGTAATGGATTTCCAGTGGTAAGGATTCTGGATTCATTTCCAGCAATAAATCTAATTTAAAATTAATAATTTGAACTATGGTGACATCAACATTAATTCCTGATGCCTCGATGGCATAATAAAAGCCAAGGCCTTTAAGGAAGGAATCCATGAATAAACATATCTCAAACATGTTCTTCAAGCATGTCAAACAGATTTTACACCACAGCCTCAAAGCTGATACAGGTAAGACTCCTCGGGCTGGGTTTCCAGATCATGTGGAAGAAGTTTGGGAGGCCTACGTGTGTCCAGTGACAGGAGTGAGCTTTCAGCTTGTGATCCTCCAAGAGAAGGGGCTGCAGGCAGTGTCACCAGGACCTCAGGGCACTGAGGGACAAGCTGGGGGCACGGCACAGGTCAGGGTGCTCGGGACCTCCTGCAGCCCAGTCAGCAGCTCCATCTCCCAGTGACACCGCAGGGAGCTCGGCTGGGATGGGTGCCTGTACCCAGTGCTGTGAGCAGCAGCACTGCAGGGATCAAACCTGGTGCCTACATCCCAAATAATCCCATTGCAGGAGCTGCTGCTACCTCCCAAGGCCCTAGACCAGGTAGACACAGCAGCCGAGCCATGCCCAGGGGTGCAGCCTCGTGATCCCTCTAATTTCTTCCTACAGACGCAGAAGGAGGCAGGGAAAGAGCCCAAGGGTGACAGCTCTTACTGCACAGGGTGAAATCCAGATCACCTGCACCTGCTTGGGCTGGGTTGCCCCAGAGAGCAAGCAGGATCACTTCCTTCTCAAGCCTGGCTAATCCTTTAAAGTCATTAAGTATTTCTGAATGTAGCATGTGGAGTCACTGAGTTTCTGGACTCAGACACCAACCCGTGGTCAGCAGCGCCAAACCTGCTCTGGCACCCAGCACTGAAGCCTGACCCTGTATAGCCCTGCAGCAACCTGAACTTGGCCTGAATTCCCTGGAAGGGCCATAGAGTGAGGGATGAGGAGGATTCTGGGGAACAGGCTATAGTGGAGGACAGGAAGAAAAGTGAAGGCTGTGATATTTGCCATGTGGGTTTAGTACATGGTGACTTTTTATCCTTTTCTCTCCATGTACACACATTTTTGTTGAAAACAGGAATTTTTCACAAGGAAAATAAATCTTTGAGACCAGATGGAAACATGAAACTTGACTTCCAGAGAAAAAAGCTTTGGCCAGAGGTTTCTGAAAATCTTCCCAGGAATGTGTCTGCACTAGAAAAGGCACTAAATAATAGAAACCATTGCAATACCTAACCCTAACTGCAATTTTTGCCTGAACTAGAAACTAAATTGATCCCATAAGCTGAAAATTATGAAGAAAAGGTGTCTCCAACAGTCTGAAACCTGCTCTGTACACACAAGCTGTACTGAGGACAAAATGGCCAGAAAGGCCACACTAGGAACACCCAAATTTTATTTTTCTCACTAAGGATTACAAGAATATTTACTGCATTGGCCATAAAAGCAAGCTGATGTGGAAAGGTCGTGCTACTTCTCAACTCTGAGTCAGACACTTGTCCTAATGGATTGGATTAAAATCTCTGCAGTCCATTCTTTCATCCACTGGGACGTATAAATCTGATTAGTGTGAATGAAAGTAGCAAGACACTCAGAAAAGGTAATATACCCTCCTTATAGTGTGTTTCTATATGATTCATTACGTATTCTGAAACCACTTTCTGTAACATCACAGAAAACCTGCCATAAATACAGCCCTTTTCTGCAAAATTTTAAAAGCATAGGAATGGCATATAAATCACAGGACAGTGAGACTCTGAGGGTGAGCACTGTAAAAGCTTCTTATCCTTGCTACAACCCATTAAAAACAAATCACAAATGCTGAAGTAGCACGTATGAGGATCCTCTGAGGCCTAAGATCAAAGGCCACTTACATGCTGAACAGGCATTGATCAAACCTGCTAACTCTGTTTACCCCTGAGTGCAAATCTTGTCCACAAGGAGCAGGGAGATGTAAAATTAAATTATTCAGCTATGAGAGGCATTCACATGAGATCTTACTCAAAAGATACTAAACTACAATTTGCTACCTAGCAGGACTGTTCAGTGGGTGGCTTTGTGAGATGTGTAAAGAGGAGTGAGATAGACTGATACTCCATTTAGTTTCTGAGGGGAAAGAACACAGTAGATCTGAGGGTATTTTTACATGTTGTGTGTGTTGACTGAAGTTGCGGTAAAGAGCTGCAGCTTAAGAGGATATCATGTTCATTCCAGTTAAAAATAGAGATTTGCAAAAAGGAATGCACTTAATGTCTCTCTTAAGTGTATTTTTTCCCCTGTAAAATAAGCAGTTATTTGGTTTCTGAACTACACTCACCATATAGATGCCATGACACTGAGTTTTGGTCAGAGATCACCATGAATTAAATGTTAGTGGGTTGTTCTGCATAACATCAACAACACAATGTATTATAGAAGATATAAAATCAAAGCAATAATGAGGAAAATGTAACTTTTTTATATCTTATTGTGCTATTTTTGAAAAGCCAATATTACCTTTTTTAGGAGTTCTGCTTAAAACTGATGTCCACTGTATGTTGTATTTGTAACAGAACAGCAATTAGTAGTTAGCTTTTACATTGGGTCTTCGAGAATTCCCACTATATTTTTATGTATATGTGTGAGTAAATGTCTAAGTTTATTTTCTTGTCTCTTTCCTTGTTTTTATTTTACATGGCATCAAAAATGACCCTGTTGAATAATGTCTTGTTTTTTACTCTGATGTACTTCCTTCAGAAAAAAAGGAAGCCATTAGGTAAATACAGGCAGCAAGTAGAACTTTCATGAAAGTAAAATGACATCGAGATCTTTATAAAATACTTTACACCTCTTCTTTGGAATAAATCAACTATCATTTGTTTATCAGTGCTCTTTCTCAGCCGGTGTTTTTCATACTATAAGTAATCTGAATTTCTAAATAAACATCCCTCTGAAAAGCCACATGGGGTAGAGAAAATACATGTACAACAGTTTTGGGGCTTCAGAGAGTAGGAACTACAGAACAGAAGGTGAAAGGGGCCAGACTCAGAGGAAAGGGATTTCAATGAAGGACAGGTACATTTTCAGACTAAATAATACCCATTTTCTCCCTTTCAAAACAGTTTGGTTGTGGTTTGGGTGGTTTTTTTCTGCATATTATTACAGAAAAGTTTCAAAGTTCAGAAAAACACAGCTTGTTTTGTTGAAATAGAGTACTTTGACAGATCCCAAATATTTCCCTTGTCAGGTGTGAAGACATACCAGCATCTGTTAAAACCAGAAAGAAAAATAAAGGCTGAAAATCTCAGAACCTTCCTGATGGGGAATGCCCACTCTTTGCACAGCTCTAGGCAGCAGCATTTGTTTTTCAGAGGTGGTTTGGTTCAGCAGTGTTTTCCTAAGTCTGGCTCTGCACCAGCAGAGAGCAGTAGTAGCCCCATCATTAAGGGCTAAACCCTGCCAGGTGTGTGGGTTTTCTTTGATTTAGGGACACAGTGGGGTCTGTGGGCACTAATTGACAAGTGGCACCCAGGAAACACTCTCAGAATCAGGTCTGCTTGCCGTGCCTCAGCTCTCCCAGCTCAGGGGCTGCACAGGTACAGGTATGTTGCTGTTCTCCTTTATGGATTTTTTTTTTCAGGTTGACAGGAACAGTGAGGGATTCTGCCCAAAATATTTGCTTGAACTTACCATCTCTGAGTTCACAAATATGAAGGAGCTGCTGTTTTCCCCTTTCAATATTTAATATGCAGTTGCTTTTAACTTCTGCTTACTGAATTTAGGTTTATTAAATTTTCTTCCATAAACTAAAGTTTATATAAATATACATTTGTGTTTATATTATAACAAGATTTCTACTTTTTATGAAGACTGTTCAAGCAAATACAGACTTTCTAGTTCCACCAGGCCCCGGTAAATGCCTGTTTACATTATTTCTGTGATCTGTAACAACTGAGAACCCAGCTGAGCCCCTACAGATTTACAAGCCCAATGAATCCTTGAGGTTAAGATATCAAACATCCACTTGCTGACTGTGACATTAATCTCACACTGTCTGCTGCTGAGATGCTATTGCTGTACTAGTGCCACATTGCCATTTAAAGTCATTTCATCCTGTAGGGCGAGTCATGTAGTTCTGTCTGCTGGTACAGGTCCAACAGATGGATTGAGAAGTAGAAAGCAAAATGCAAAGAGACTCATTGATTTTAAAGTGTGGCATATTCAGAGGTTGCCTTTGCTTTCAGGGTTCTTGGTTCTTAAGAACATAAAATAAGGTGAGGGCTCTCATAACCAGGTAGTTCAGCCAGACATCCAGACTTGAGTGCTGGGGAATGCTGCAGTTTACACAGGCAAAGGGATTTAGACACAGACAAGCAGCTCTTGAAGCAAAATTTACTCCCCTGAATATAGTGGTGAAGTTCCCTACAAAGTGAGAGAGAAGAGTTCAGCAAGTGAGCATGAGCCAGCAAGAGCCAGCATGCGGCAGCAGGAGCTCAGGGCAGTCAATAGGAAATCCTGTAGAGGAGGTTTTGGTGCAGAGAGATTGACTTTTCTAAACACAAGTGGGAATCCAGACACCTCTTTGAAGGAGAATCTGATACTGAAAAAGACCTTGCTATGCAGGTCCTTTGTGGAAGGACTCGAGCACTTTGCTGGGAGCATTTAGCCCTTGGTAGAACTGGAATCTGAAATGTTACTTGCTTCATAAATGGGTTCTGCAACAAGAATGGCATATAATAGGAATTGTGAAAATAAGCAAAATTGCCAGTTCTGAATGTACCTCAAAGTTTCCATTTTCATTAACTGAATGCTAAAAGTAAATAACATAACATCCACCTAATGACAGAGAACAGCAACATATCTTGGAATTTATATATACAATCAAAACAAGTAAAAAAGCTGCACCCTGAGTGGTCATAAAGACAATATTGAAAAAGATATTACAGAGAACACATTTCTGAGGTAAAACAACATGTGGTATCTTTAAAGATAATTGCAATAATATTTTCATAACAAAAAAAAAAAAAGGCTTTCATACACTTTTTTAGTGAAAGTTTGTATATCAAATTCTGACAGACATGAGGCCAAGAGACGAAAGCTGGGAAAGCTGCAGCCCATTCTAGGGAAGCAGCTGTTTTCAACTGGAATTGAGTGAGAGTTTTCATGAGTGAAAAAGTATTAGCCAAGGAAAAACTTCCACTTAGCATCTTGTAGAAGGTTCAGCCTGTTCTCTATTTCTCCCTCTCTCTGGATAGGTTATTAGCAGGTGGATCTTTCCTGCTCAGGTGTAAGCTGCCAAAGGTAGGATTTTTTTAGCTTATAGAGTAATGGATTCTTCTTGTTAGTCTTCCTGTTTATCTTCTACCTCCTCAAGGTTTCAGTGTTATATAGTATTGTACAATACAAAAGAATAATGTTAATATAATCAGTGCTGTGAAATGGGATTAATAATGACTGTTCAATCTGTCAGGCTGAAACAGAGGGTTCCTCATGAATAGGAGAGAGATTCAGTATTGCTAGCATGGAGTTTTACTTTACCTGTTTCATTAGCTTCACTTTCCTCCTCTGAGGAAAGTGATTTGCAGGGAAACCTTCTATACTTTGGCAATTTTGTTTGATGAGAGGAAAAAACCACCACGTACTGAGAGATGACCTTGCCTACAGCATTTCCCAGAGAAGTCTGCAGCCTTCAGTGAGATTGATTCACATCTCCAGTTCATTTTTCCAAAATGTATGAACATTGTCCAGTAACCCTTTTTGTTGTCTGAGGAGGGGTCCGGGTCAGCAACAAAAAGAAGCTCAAGTACAGCATTAGGATAATGTTTCCCCCCATACCTTGTGACAAGAAATCCAAAGGGTTTTGGACCTTCTGGAAAGGATTTATTTTCTCCCATTTTTCATAGGGGCAAGATTACCTGGATAATTTTGCTGACTGTAAACATCTGATTATAGTTGGCTATACCTAGCACTGATTATACAGTCTCTGGAAATTATGTAACCCTAACTTTGACTTCTCTGCAGGGTAGCTGACTACAAGTGAGGTGAAGACGTTCGGTCAGGTCTCTCTGGAAAAGCAATGGCTGAAGCAATCTTGGCCCACAAGATGAAGCTCTGTCACTGGACATAAGTCCAAAGAGTGATGTGCCAAAATGTGAATGTGTGCATATCTTTATATGAGCGTATGAAAAGTTTAAGGGTTGTTGGTTTTGATATATTCCATTTCACAGAGCTCTTCTGGGGAGAATTCCCAATGTCTCCATCTGTATGCAGTATATATTCTCTCCCAAACAGTTCTGAAGTGCAACATACCATTTTCTGCAGCTACAAAAAATCAGCACAGTTAGGCGGCTGCTAACCCAGCAGCATATACAACATGAAGCTTTAAACTCATAATCATCTGAAAGCTTTTCTTAGCTGTGGCAAACTGTTTCTTGTGCTTCTAGTAACCTATAATAAGGATTCAAACTTTATCCCCCAAAATTGTGGAGCAGGCATTTAAAGAGATAAAGCCATCATTTGCTGTAGAACTTTCTATTTAAAAGAACAGCACAGATTCATGTTTATCTTCCAGCTCGCTGAAGACTGGGATTTTGTATGAACTTGTGTTGTTGGGAGAGGTATTGTTTATGAGTTTGTCTAGCTGCCACTATAAACACAGGCCTGCCTTTGTGTGCATCAGGTCTTTATTTAACCACTGTGAGGGATGTGAAATTCTCCTTCAGAAAGCAGCACAGGCCAGGGCTTTGTCTGGGAGGGTGGGGAAGGGATATGGGCGATCTTTATTCCTGGAAACTGACGGGCTTTTGAGATGTCAAGATGACACTGTTCTCCCTCCTCCCGCCCTTGCAGGCTCTTCAAAGGTGCCCTGCCATTACATCGTCTGCCCACAGCAACATTCATCACAATACAGACTTAGTGGCTGAACATAGCATCTGATAAATTCAGCCTCCCTTTGGCTACAAAGAGACAGCTCACAGTACAGGAGCACAGGGGAATGGTAAAGGTGGTGACTGAAGAAATATCTCCCTTCAAAAGGAAAAGCAAAAACCCAGAAAAGACATTTCTCCTTCGTCCTCATTTCTCCTGAGTGCACACAGGTTCTGTAAGAGGCAGTGAAAGCAACTGAACTCCTCAGGAGTGGTGTTACACTCCATCTCTTGAAAACTCCATCAGAGGAGGGAGGCTGGGGCTGGGAACTGAGCCTGTGGGGGCCATGGACCATCTCAGGACGGCCATACTCAGGATGGTCTGGGTTGCAGAGCAGTCCTTCAGCTGATTTTTGCAGCCTGACACAGGAGAAGGTTCCCCGCAGAATGGCTCCTCCACCTTGGCCTCTGGTTGGTGATTTTAAAGGACTGATTCAGTTGTGTTTATTCTGATACATTACACAAAAGTAGCTGGCAAATATCTTCATCAGAGCTTCCTTCAGGTCTAGCACTGGGATAAGATTAGCCATATTGAGAATTCCTTAGAAAAATAACTCTGACATAGAGGAGACTGCTGAAGGAAGAGAGGCATCTGCTCATTCTCCCTCTGTTTCAGTGAAGCACGGTAATTTTACCATTGTTACTTTTAAGAACAGGAGACTCTCTATATGTTCACTAAGGTGTCTTTCTTTTAGTGATTGGTGGAGTTAATGCCTCACACTAATACAGGATTTTATTTTAGACTTCAGGAATTACATCAGAGTGATGTCTTGGGTAACCTTTGTTCAGTTGGTGTGATCCCTTGTCACAGAGCACTGATCACTGCCTGTCTTTATGTTGCAATACCCACTACTGCTGAGGCTGCTCTTTTAAATCCAAGCAGAATCAACAATTCACAAGAGGTTTTATAGGCAGTACAGCACCTTTCATCTTCCCTGAGAGTTGCTTCCAAAAAAAAGTTGGAGTTTTTTTTTTGTGAGTCCAGATGAACAAGAATTACAGCAGTGCATCAATAGCACCAATCTGTAGCCCCATGGAGCTAAGAAAAAAAGGATTTTTACTGTAAAAGACTGGCATATCAATTGTCTAAAGGCAAGGTGAAGTAATTATGCACTTTTACTATAGCCTGGGGTGTTTAGGATGCAGAGAAACAGATTTTTAAAGTGCACACCAGTCCTGCTTGCTTGTGGAACAGTGGTGCTCAACAGCTTCTCCCAAAAATAGTTTCCCTGAATCTACTTAGAATTCCCTTAACATCAGCCTCAGATGTAAGGAGACAGTGAAAGTGCAGGTTAGTACACACTCTAGTGCCCAGAAACCCTGGTACAAATCTCAGCAGTTCTGGGATCACAACACAAATCATAATGGTATGGAAGCTGGCTCTGAAGGATAGACAGAGAGTCTGAGTTGGAAGTGCTTTGGGCTGATACCAGTAATCAGTGCTATTCCTGTCAGTGATTATACCCAGTGCTGCCATTACCAAAGGCAGCATCTATCAAAAATATTTTTAAATTCCTGATTTAGACTATTGCAGCTGGAAACATTTTAAGCAATCAATGCTTCTCACTCTACAGATTAAGTCTGAGAATGGAAGTTGTTTTTCAAAAGAATTTCAGGATTTCAATGTTTGACTTGATTTTGATAGGAATCAGGGTTCCAGATTTTTCCATGAAGATAAGTCTCAAAAGCACAGAAACAAAAAGCTGGAACCATTCTTAATGTTTACTTTTAGAGAAACTGAAATACTTTCATATTGACTTTTTAAGGTATGTTATTTGGATAGCTAAAATAAAAAGAAAAGTCTTAGGAACTAAACAGAAATAAAAATGTCGTGCTCTGAATCTTTCAAAATAAAATTACATTACTGGAATGTTTTCCATTGGAGGAACTCTGGAGAGATCAATCTGATTTTACAATGTGTTTTAGATCCAGTTGAAAGCATATTCAGATGCAAATTCAGTCCATCAAAATTGCTCTCAGCAGTTCTACTTGGGATACAAAAGTTCATCTAATTGGCATCCACCAGGATGCTTATTTGCTCATTCAAGATGAGAGACCAATTTACAAAGCAAAATTACATCCTCTGAGTAGAATAGGAACCCTGACATGACACTCAGCTTTTCAATAAGTATTTTCAATGCAAATAACATTTCAAAGGACTGTTCTGAGAAAAAAGAAAAAACTCACAAAGTGAACAATCTTCTTTCTATCTCATTTGCAAAGTATACAGTATGACAGCTTGAATCACTAATATGAAGTATGAGCATAAAATATATTTTCTTAGAATTATAAGGACCTTTACACATGACTTCTCTGTCTCTCTCTATTCAGTAAAAATGCAAACAAAGCATTGTTGGAGCTTCATTCATTTTGAAATGTGAATGGAGGTAAGAGGGCTCTGCCCTGTTACTCTGGCCAGCAGCAGAGCAGGGGCTGACCGAGGTAAAACTTTAATCAACACACTCTTAAGGCAGCGTAACTTCTTTTGAGCATTTTTTTAATGTTTTACATTGTATGAAACGTGGCTAAAGGATCTATTACACAATGACTTGTGATTATTTTGTCACTTCTGCTCGGTGTCTTTCTGTGTATGACAGACATAGTGCTGCAAGCAGTATTGCTGAGTATCTTACATTTAAGTGGCATTTGCAACAAAAATAAAGCAGACAATGCTTTTCTGGGAGGGGGTACTCAGCTGTCAAAAGCACTTCTTGGGTTGCTACATCACACTTAACCTTGTTGCTGTACTTAAAGAACCGTTCCATATATAAACACCCAGTAAATACCACAGCCATCAGCTCGTTCCCATCGTCACAGTGAGACTCAAAGCAATGCATAAACAGAGCAGAAAGCAGACTGGAGAATGAGGTGTTGCATCCATGATAAATCTCTATGCTCTCCTTCTCGGCACACTGACGTTTTTAGAAGACTTCATGCTGGCTGAGATAAAGTCCATATTTTGTTGATGGTAGAAAAAAGAGTTGCTATTTCTTCTTGCATAGAAGACATTCAGACGCTGTGCTGACAGACATAATAGAAATGCCCACATAGATTAGAGCAAGAGAAAGAGGGAAAGACTGCAGAGCTCGAGCTCTGCAGATAATCATAACATAATAGGAATATTAGATCACTGCAAATTTTTTCTCTCTGTTACTATTTGCTGGATTCTTTCATGGGGCAGAAATTTTTAGAACGTGGTCCTGTTTTTCCTTCCCTCAATCTCACATTGTTATCTGAATCACTTGTCAGATAGTCACCCATCATGGGTAGTCACCCATCATCTTGGGGATCTGGTTTGTGCTGCATAAACTACTCTGCCTAGGAGGAGTATTCTGGGCATGGTGACAAATGAACAGCTATAAAATCTGAGTTCTTTGCTGATGTCACTTTATAGCCAGACTGGAGAAAGAATGTAAAGCCGACCTTGCATCCAAGTATTTCAAGTTTATTGATGGTTTTATTTTCATGCAGTTTACCAGGGGAAATTTGCTGTTGCAGTATTTTCCTCAGGCAGAGGATGCTGTGAGCACAGCCTGCTGCCTCTTCTCATCAGGAGCAGCCCCCAGGGCTGTGCTGGAGGAACAGATCCATCCCAGGACCTGCCACCTTCACTCCTGTGTTTTCCCTGAGCTCTTTGCAGCCCTGCACGTGGGCTCCTCCTGCCATGTGCACTGGCAAAGTGCTGCCATTCCCTGTACACTCTGGTGTAAATCCCAGATGATTCCAGTGGATTTGGGAGATTTATTTTGGATTTACACTGAATTTGCTGACAGGGTGTGCTCCTTAGCCCTTAGTATAAAAAAGGGGTAAAGGAAATAGATTTCTGAGGAAAGCTCGAACAGGTGACAAACTTAGCATAATATTTACATATTTCCCATTGATTATCATGGGATGGCCCACATTTACAAACATGGATGAACATGCACTTGGAGGCATAATCTCTTATGTGCTAGAAGCATAGTTAAAATGTTTAACTTTATATTTGCACAACAGAAAGCAGCTGACACTTATCATTTCAAATCAACAAAAGCAGGGCAAATAAAAACAGCTTTGTAAATTGAGAAAATATTTTATATCTTTATAAATGAAATCTTTCAGAAGTATTTTTATATAGTAAATTAAAAAATGTGACATACTAGCAACCAAATTCTTTCCAAGCTTCTTCAGATCTCAAGGTTTGACCTCTGTCTTTCCATTTCAGCTATCAGTTTCAGTCATCTTGAAGTCCCAAAGGTTTTTGTAGGCATCAAGGACTTTCTATGAATTATTTCTTGCTTTCCTCAAGAACTTTGAAAGCTCTTTTGTGAGGAAAAGGAATTTTTTTTATGTTTGTTTTGTTTAAGTCTATTTGGAGCTTGAGAAAATAACAATGGAAACAGAAAAAATGATCCAGCCTTACTTCAGTTCAGGGCACTTAAAAAAGTAAATCCTCTGTTAGGTGATTATTGTTATCCTTAACCCACAGATGTGTCAGAATTCTGTGAAAGTACTGTTTCCAAAATAACTCTTGTCTAGAGTGTGATACTGGCTACCAAAGGAACACAATGAATAAGAGAAAGTACATCATAATAGAATTTTTTCACATTTGTATTTTCCATGACCTCCAAACTGCACAAGCAAACAAATGCACACAGAAAAATACAGGTCACAGGCAGCAGAGTGAAAACTGTTGCTCTGCCTGCTTTATAGGAAGGGAAAAATAGTGCTTGACTCAGAGGCACTCTCAAAACTGGCAAAACTTTACTTGAAAATAGAGTGGAACATTTAAATGATGTAAAAAAAGTAAAGACACACGGGGTGTTTCAGAGATGAAAAGTCACACAGACACCCCTGAGGTCGTGTGGGAGGGGCGCAAGGGAGAAGGGGGTCATCTGTGTTCTGGACTGTCATGATGAATACCATTCACCTACTAAAATTCTCCTCTAGCATGGCTAATTAGGTCACACTGTTCAGCAAATGATCTCTATTCACACAGCTTCCAGATCTGAAATTGGCTTCTGTCTGTTTTTATGGGTGGGGGACCACAGTCAACTGCAACTGCATGTAAGAATATACCTTACAAATCAAAGTATTTCTGTGTTTCTCTGAAAAACAATATCCCTAGGTATGATTTTAAAAAGTAGCCTCAATCAAAGTATGAGAGAGGATCCAATCTGCTTTGTGATCTGCCTCATTAGGGACATCCCCAAATATGAAAGATTGGAAGAAAGCATGCCATGGGCTATGTTAGCCCTGCTGTTGTCCTTTACGGCTCTTCTTTGACCTCCTCTCAAGGTTAAAATCAGCATTGGAGTCAAGCTTCTAATTTAGATAGAGGCTGGTCTGACCCAGAGCAGCCATTCTGTTCCCCAGCATGAAGCCTGGTCCAGTCAACGGAACCAGCCTTGCTAAGTTCAGCCCTTCTCAGAGCAGATATCCCACAGGAATCACTGACTCTGCTGTCCTTCCTACAGGCCAAAAATCACCAAATGAGACTTCAGCTGCTAATTTCAGGTTCTGAAATTTCCATGCCTGAGGCTTCTCTGCTGTGCTGGTGAAACCTCTGCTGCTTGGTGTAGATGCTAATCCCTCATGCCATTCCCCTGCTCACTGATACAAGACAAAATGTTTCTGGGCAAGGAATTTACCTAATGGTGAGCCAAGAAAGCACTAGGAGCAAAGTCTAATGCAAATTGATACCTGCCATATCTGTCTGATGGGTTATGGCTAATATGTTTCTCATTAACTTGTGTGTGTGTATAGATATATGTATGTATGTGTATATATATGTATATGTATATATATGTATATATATGTATATATATATGCATTAAAATTTGCATTAGTATAAATGTGCATGCATCAAACACAAATTACTTTATCTGAATAGAAAGATCTATAGAGATATATATATAGAAAGATATACAAATATATAGATACATATAGATATATAAATATATATTTTTATATGAAGGTATCTGCTTGTTATGGTTTTATAAGATACAATAGTTTTATGGACTTTGCTTTCTATTGTGGTACATCCTGGAATCCACTGCTCATGAGTGAATTGTAGAGTACATAGAACGGGATTCTTTCATATTCATATTACCCATTATATCAAGAAAAGAAAAGAAAAGAAAAGAAAAGAAAAGAAAAGAAAAGAAAAGAAAAGAAAAGAAAAGAAAAGAAAAGAAAAGAAAAGNGCATGAAGCCTGGTCCAGTCAACGGAACCAGCCTTGCTAAGTTCAGCCCTTCTCAGAGCAGATATCCCACAGGAATCACTGACTCTGCTGTCCTTCCTACAGGCCAAAAATCACCAAATGAGACTTCAGCTGCTAATTTCAGGTTCTGAAATTTCCATGCCTGAGGCTTCTCTGCTGTGCTGGTGAAACCTCTGCTGCTTGGTGTAGATGCTAATCCCTCATGCCATTCCCCTGCTCACTGATACAAGACAAAATGTTTCTGGGCAAGGAATTTACCTAATGGTGAGCCAAGAAAGCACTAGGAGCAAAGTCTAATGCAAATTGATACCTGCCATATCTGTCTGATGGGTTATGGCTAATATGTTTCTCATTAACTTGTGTGTGTGTATAGATATATGTATGTATGTGTATATATATGTATATGTATATATATGTATATATATGTATATATATATGCATTAAAATTTGCATTAGTATAAATGTGCATGCATCAAACACAAATTACTTTATCTGAATAGAAAGATCTATAGAGATATATATATAGAAAGATATACAAATATATAGATACATATAGATATATAAATATATATTTTTATATGAAGGTATCTGCTTGTTATGGTTTTATAAGATACAATAGTTTTATGGACTTTGCTTTCTATTGTGGTACATCCTGGAATCCACTGCTCATGAGTGAATTGTAGAGTACATAGAACGGGATTCTTTCATATTCATATTACCCATTATAAAAAGAAAAGAAAAGAAAAGAAAAGAAAAGAAAAGAAAAGAAAAGAAAAGAAAAGAAAAGAAAAGAAAAGAAAAGAAAAGAAAAGAAAAGAAAAGAAAAGAAAAGAAAAGAAAAGAAAAGAAAAGAAAAGAAAAGAAAAGAAAAGAAAAGAAAAGAAAAGAAAAGAAAAGAAAAGAAAAGAAAAGAAAAGAAAAGAAAAGAAAAGAAAAGAAAAGAAAAGAAAAGAAAAGAAAAGAAAAGAAAAGAAAAGAAAAGAAAAGAAAAGAAAAGAAAAGAAAAGAAAAGAAAAGAAAAGAAAAGAAAAGAAAAGAAAAGAAAAGAAAAGAAAAGAAAAGAAAAGAAAAGAAAAGAAAAGAAAAGAAAAGAAAAGAAAAGAAAAGAAAAGAAAAGAAAAGAAAAGAAAAGAAAAGAAAAGAAAAGAAAAGAAAAGAAAAGAAAAGAAAAGAAAAGAAAAGAAAAGAAAAGAAAAGAAAAGAAAAGAAAAGAAAAGAAAAGAAAAGAAAAGAAAAGAAAAGAAAAGAAAAGAAAAGAAAAGAAAAGAAAAGAAAAGAAAAGAAAAGAAAAGAAAAGAAAAGAAAAGAAAAGAAAAGAAAAGAAAAGAAAAGAAAAGAAAAGAAAAGAAAAGAAAAGAAAAGAAAAGAAAAGAAAAGAAAAGAAAAGAGAAAAGACTTAAGTAGGGCTCATATAAATATTAAACTAAGTTCTAAACTGATTTCTGTTAGAAAAAAATTAAAGTGGAACAGTTTTCTCTCTTTTATGATCACTTTCATTTGGAAAGCCCTGTTTTCATTCTTCACAGAGTGATTAGTAGACTTCAATAGAAAACAGTACTACTATTGCATATTAAATTCATAAGATATGACCTTAATTTGAATTTAAATTGGTTTTCTAAAGGTGAATTCACTTTGCAGTCAGATACATTTGGATCTCAGAGTACAAGGGCTTGCACACTTCATTTCTCATTACAGAACTGGGGTTTTAGTTAGGGTTTTTTTCCTTTGTAGATGAAAAGAAAGAAAAATGAAACAAAGCACACTTCACTAGAATAACTACAATGATGTGAATGATGCCACAGGAGACAGAGATCAGAGATCATAGTTCTAGTAATATTTCACTTAGGTCCTACATCTTCATTATATTCTACTATTGAAAAAAGACTTTCATGAGTGTGACTTCCTACCAGATGAGCTTTTACCCGGTATATTTAACATTTTCTCCTAATCATTGAAGAGCTACTGCCATTAAATAATTCATGACATGTTTTTGGCTCTTTGAATATCAATAGCAGGATCTGTGTGACAATTTTTATCAAAGGTTCATTAGTGAGTAGTTTTCAGTCACTGCCAGAATTTCAAGCTGTGGTACAGGCACTATTAGGAGCAAGGTATACCAGTATGTAAAAGGCCATCTGAAGAGCTGAATTTCTCTTTCAGGACAGGAATATAGCTGCTTCATCATTCTTCACCAGTTTCAGCTAGGGGAAACGATGACATAAGATGCTGATTATTTCATTTCGCTCTAGTCCAGATGCAAAGTGGCTCCGTTGAGATAAGAAGAATCAGATTCTCACTCTTTTTGATTCCTATTGCTAGGAGCAGGATTTAAACTGTTTCTTACTTCCCACCTCCCTATAACAGTATGGACACCTTTTATTCTTATCAGTAGGCTAAAATCAAAACACCGAGATAAAATACAGAGGAAGGTCACAGTCTAAATGTTTTCACTGACTGAGCAAAATCCTCTAGAGCAAAGAAAAATTAAGTCATCAGATATCCTGTAACATTTCTTGTGTTGGAAAGATAACTCATTTCAACTCTCACTGGAAAAGGAAAGTCTTTTCAGACACAGTAGGGTTTTTTACTCTGGCAGGAGATACCAGTGCAGCAACAACTGCAAGACAGTCATCCTGAAGATCCCTAAACAAAACAAGGTAATGAAGAGGGACAGTAACAGTGTAATACACATCACAGTAGTTTCACTGTTTGTGCTAGCGGGAAATATTGCTCAGTCTGCAGATGCCTCCTCATTCCATTACATTGCTCAGCAATACTATGTACTCCTCGGACAGAGATGTTGACCTGCAGTTCCCTCTCAGAGATCCCTTACGAAGACAGATCCCAAATTCCTAAAAATTAAAGAAGTTATGTCTTCGGGTGAGTCACACTTTATGCCTTCTTTGGTCTCAGAAAAGAGAGAGAGAGAGATGCACATTAGATTTAAGATAAGCTAATCAGTTCTCAGTCTCCATGCACCCATCTCCCCCTGCTGACACAAGGAAAATGTACAGAGCCCTCAGCTTTCATCTGACAGCATTCTAGCAGTAACTCTGCAAGAGGGTCCCTGCTTAGTGCAAACCTAATGCTATGTTTATTGGAAGGCAGCTCCAATGCCAACATATCTGTGAACTAGACATGGCAATATCACCAAGTCTGTGTTTTCCAAAGCAGAACAGGTTAAAAAGGACAGTATTATTATCCAGGGTAAAACCAGGAGGTGAATGGAATATACTTCTTCTAAATTTGCAACACGGAAGTTAAGAGCTTCTCATAGAAACCACCAGCGATTTCAGCCACTTTTAGTTTACTACCAAGGAGGAAGCACATCAACGGCTGGGAATGAATCTCAGCAGATCAGTCTTCTTCATGTGGCTTTACTGTCATCATATGAGGAGGACAATGGTGTAGGATTGCTATCAGGAGTTTAGAGATCAGGGCAGGTGCAGTTAGCATACTCTAGTGGACTCTGACACTTTCACATTCACTCAGGTTAGCTAGTCAAACACTCTTGAAGCTGCTGAAGGAATCTTGTCCACCTACTCTGAAATGCTTTTATTTTGAATTGGAAAGGATTGGATCACAGATTGTTCATACACATTCTAGTTGTGGCTGTAGGGGAAGCAGCAGCTTTACTGAAGGGGGTTAGTGTTATTGCATGCAGAGAGCAGGCAAGGAAATAGTTAAAGTTGACTGGGAAAACAAGGAGTCTGAAGCTGATGAATAATTGCATGCAGAGAAAGTGAACATACAGTGAATAGCTCTTCCTTTGCAGCAGCTCACTGAGGTAAAGCTGTGCTGCTTTTATTGCCTGCGTTATCAAAACAGTGGATCTTCAAAGCTGCACAGAAATAGATGAAACACAGATCTTACAAATTTTAAAATCCCCTTTGATTTTTACTCCATTTCTGAGTTCTGTATGAGAGCTTGACTGTAGCACAGAGACAAAACAGACTTTTAATGAACCTTTGTTTATAGGCCTGCTAATCAGCACCACTCATCTACAAATCCATTCCCCCAGCAATCTTACCCCTTGATGGTTGCCATGCTTACATTTCAGACCAGCATCCCTTTTAAATGGGAAGGGGTGGTGCTTGATTGCATTTCCTGGTAATGTAATGGTAACAGTGGTAAAAACAAGCTTTCTAACCAATCTCTAGCATCACCCTGGATTGCTCTAGCAGTTGCTCTTGGCATTCAAGGAGGAACGTGCACACCTATAGGTCAGCACAGATGTGTACATTTTTAGTTCACTGAGGACAGGATATTTCACTTCACAGCATTCCCATAATCACCTACCTTTCCTCTTTATCCAATTAGTTATATGCAATTCTTTCTGCATCATGCAAAATGACATTACATATCTGCAGACAGATCTACCACAAAACTCAATTTGTTTTGGTATATCAGAAAACTGGAGAGAAGTAATATATTTTCCTTCAGTATCTTAAACATATCTTCAATTCTGCTACACATATACAGAGTTCGGGAGGAATTTCAGATTCAATCTAACAGAGTAGAAAGTATATATTTAATTCCAATTTCTAATAAGTAGCATACACACTACAAATAAAGCTCCTTCCCCTTTCACTGCCCTATATTCAATATAGCAAATATTGTTTAAGTTTTTAGAAAGAAAAAAGCATGTCATGAAAACACCTCTTTACAAGACTGGGTTATAGTGTGAGTCCTAATTGTTTATATTACAAAACTGCTAATGTACCTTAACCAACCAAACACACTATAAAAAAGACTGAAAGTCTTTTACCCTAAGGAGATTACAAGTGAGCCCTGTGAAGATGCCTTTTTCACTTCTGTGTATAATAGGTTAAGCTAGGTTTTGCCACTCCCTCTTATCTCCTCTAAAGTCACGGTCACTGTTGGACATAAGGAGGGGCAGAGAGGAAATATGGTTAGAAAACTGTGCGCTTATCTAACCTACAGCTCTAAATTTCCCACTGGAGACTCCGGCCAGCAGATGCACTTACAAGCAGTGTCAGGGCTGCCGAGGCCATCTCACAAGCCAGTGTTGGGCAAAGGACCAGGAAGCCATAACTTTCTGCTTATGGCTTTTGCTGATGAAGTAGAAATTTGGCCCATTATAATAAAAGATGAACTATGTACATTTTTGGTATCATTATTGATTAGAAAAGTTACTTATGAAGCACATTTTATTCAGTTGAAGGAATCTTGAATAGCACCCTCCATCTCATTTATCTGTACTGTTTTCCTGTGGGTTTCTTCTATGAAATATTTTCTTGATTGCTAAAAGGTTTTTTTTCCTGAATTAATACCAGTAACATGCTTATGTGCTTATCTAAGGTACATGCCCTTCCCCATAATTCAGATAGACTACAGGAAAATATGGTAATGTTGATTATAGGCTCTGCAGTGCACCCTAATATTTGCACACCCACATATTGAATACTGAATTTGCACGCTCCATACCTTTCCACATACATAGAAATGATTGCAAATGGTAGTCAAGTGAAAACTCCTTCCTTTTTGTTGTCCTCCAAAGCTGGGGCTTTCAGCTGAGCTAAGGTGGCATTTTGGGTCCCCTTTGAACTTTGGGCAGTGTGTGCTGCAACCTGGTCCTTAAATCAGACACAGCTGTTACACAGCTAACAACAGTGTTGTAGTCATCTTAGCTTCACAAAATGGTATTCTAAGTATTATAAAATCATAAAATCGTGGAATGGTTTGGGTTGGAAGGGACCTCTCATCTCATTCCACTCTCTCTGCCACAGGCAGGAACATATTTCCCTGGACCAGGTTGCTCAAACCCCTTTCCAACCTGACCTTGAACACTTCCAGGGATGGGGCATCCACAATTTCTCTGGGCAACCCGTGCCAGTAGCAAAGCACTGGAAAGTGCCAGTGCTTTGCTACTCTCACAATAAAGAATTTGTTTCTAATATCCAATCCAAATCTTCCTTCTTTCGGTTTGAAGCCATTCCCCCTTGTCCTGTCACTACATGGCCTTGTACAAAGTCCCTCTCCAGCTCTCTTGCAGCCCCCTTTAGTAACTGGAAGCTTTTCTAAAGTCTCCCCAGAGCCTTCTCTTCTCCAGGCTGAACAACCCCAACTGTCTCAGCCTTTCTTCTTGAACAGGTGCTCCAGCCTTCTGATCATTGTCATGGCTTCCTCTGGACTCACTCCAGAGGTTCATGTCCATCTTAAATTTCATAAATATAAGGTCTCAAGGTCTTGGACTGTGTGGAATCATTCCATTAACATGTAGCTTACATCTTCATACTTTTTTGAAAGCTTTTTCATTGTGACAGTGGCATCTCTAGAGACTATTTTTGGGCTTGCCAGAGATGCTAATGGTAGTGTTTGTTTTAGATAGCTGGCTTTCTTCCAATTAATTATGCCTCTTTATGAATCATTTTGTTTGGAAATCTCTGATAGAGATTACATGAACATGACAGAAGGTCTTCAGACAGAACATAGCAATTATAAATTGCCAAATGCTATTAGAAGGAATTGTCAGCATCCGTGCTACAGACAGATACAATCTTTTAAATGCACCTCAGCACAGCAACAGTCTGGTAATAGTCCACTTAGTGTGTCATTTTAGCCTTAGTGAGAAAGTATTAGGACTTTAAATTACTGTAATATAAAATGCCATAATTGTTACCAGTATCTGATTCAGGCACCACTGAATGGATTGTTTGTGACAGATGATGCAAACAGTAGATGCCGTAGGAACGGTTCATTTGGATTTTGGCACTGTATTACAGCACATCTACAGGTGGGCTTGGGAATCCTTTCAAATTCTTTGAGTAGCATATTCCATATTAATGGTTAGTTGAACAAGAAGAATGAAAGATACTTGATGCTTGAATGTTACTGATATGTAAAAACAGAGAGGAAATAGGTCTTTCTTATCAGGAGTGTGGTATACATGAACTGCAAAGGAATTCAAATTATGATAAATCTCACCTTCAGGCTCATGAAAATCTTTTTTTTATTTATCTTGTACATCACTTCATATGGCCAACAATGTTTATTTTCCTACCCATTTTGAAATTCGGGGTCCAAAAATACTAGAATCTCAAAAATAATTATCATTACTGTCACTGAATTTGGCTTCTTTTGCTGAGAAAAATTAAGACAAAAATTATAACAAAGGCTTGTTGACTATGTGGCAGGTAGAGACAGAGGTGAACAGTTTCTGCTCACCAGCTTCCTCATTAGGGCACTGCTCGAAACGGGGGCAAGCGTAGGTCCAAGTCCTACACGTACTGCAGTACAGAAATGACAGCAGGTGCTGACACAATTATTTTTAAAGCCAACTGTCCCCACTGCACACATGCTTCCAAAGTCTGCTGTCTGGACATCACACCAAACACTTCACAATTGTTCGCTACACCCTCACTGAAATGGATATACAACCAGATCTCCCTCTGGACATCTGCTGAGGAACAAAATTCACCCTGTGAGAACACATGGAAATTAAATGCTTATACCAGAACTGAAGTCACCATTTCCTGCCCTCTGATGTGGCTGTGGCTGTGAGGAAGTAAATTTAAGGCTTAATGCTTTAAATTTGGTTCCTGTGCTCCACTCAGAGTCTTTCCCACCCCTAAACGTCTCTACTTTCCAGGCTGCCAAGTCTATGCACTGAGGAAAAGCTTGCAAAGGAACACTGAAATAAGATATCCAGTGGGCTATTCACTTCTGAGAGTGAGCCCCAGAGGATTGCCCAGAGGAGGGAGAGGATGCCACTTTGCTTGGAATCACTAATTATAAAGCTCTGTTCTCCTCCACAGGTGATGCTCATACCTAAGGGAAATGCAAGTGGGAATTTATCTGAAATTACAACATCCTTTTTAAACTTACATGTACCACTACAAAAATAATCTCTACAGATCTTCTAATCCAGTATTTTAAGTTCTTTGTTAGTGACTTGAATTCCCTGAACAAAGCACTAGGATTAGCATTCCTATGTCCTAAAACACCATGCAGCCAGCAACTCTCTTCCATTGAAAGCCTAATTGAAGTACCACAGGAGCTGATCACTACACTAACATCACTCTTAGGGGTTTTACTTTCAGCCACCAGTGCCCTGCGAAGTCCCTCACCTCACGTGGCTCTTCTGGTGTGGGGAAGCTCATTTCGACATTCCTTGAGGATTACACTTCAATGTGGCAATGTTTTATTCCTCTCTGGTGTATCAGGGAAGCTTAAGAGCCAAAGAAAAACAACATCTTTTAGTGGGGGACTACATCTGAGATTCAGAGACTTGAGTTCCTTTCATCATGACTGGTTACCTATGGCTGGTCTATACACAGAACTGAAAATACCTGTCTTGCTTCAGCTCATGTTTTCTTGTGATTAAGAGAAGAAGACAGAGTTCTAGATAGATTTCATTTTTGGTGGTCTGGTTCATCTGATCTGAGAAACTTTTTGGCTCAGATAGCTCCTCCTGCCTGTTTCCACCCCTGAGCATATCTTGGGGCTGAGTGTCTGAGCTCCCTGATGGCTCCTCTTGCCTTCTCATGTTAGTGACCCCAGCCTGGAGCAAGAGTCAGAGCAGAACTCAGCATCTCTGAGAGCGAGCTGCAGGATTCTCCTCTTTTGCATTTGCATGCTGAGGGAATCAGGAATAATAAAACACAACAACCACTTCCTTTTTCAGTTGCTTCTTCCTGAATATTAATTATTCCTTTGGTAGCAGGCCAGAAATTCCTACATGTGAAACAGAATAATATCCCTGCTGTCACTAATTTACTGTCACAATTCCCATTAAATTAAGCCTTGTGCTTCTAGCCTTGGCACGTGGGTGCCAATCACAGACTGAGTTTTCCATGCTATCTGTTCTGCATTATCTGCATAACAGAGATGCACCATAGCAATGCTCAGATATGGCATCCAGTTTACTGTCTGTAGGCAATTATAGCAAGCACAAGACAGAGGACAAATTGAAATTAGATCATTTTAATGTGACTAGTATCTGAAGAGTCATCAATCCAATTTACCTCCCAGAAACTTAAACAGTGTGAGAATTCCCTGAAGAATCTGTCTGGCTGAATCAACTTTGGAAAAAGCATCTTCAGGCTATTGATCAATCAGCCAGTCGTATTTCTCTGTCAAGTTAGGTTTTGACTGCAACTTTCAGGACTCTAAAGAGAAAGGTCACTGCAAAATGTCATCTTTTCAAGCTTCTATTTCACCTTCTTGATTTTGATACCCTCATTTGAAACCCAGGGGGCATCTCCACTGAATGAAAATGTCACTTGATCCACAATGGCCCATTAGTGAAACTGGAATGTGGAGCTGATTGAAAAATTTTGGGAATAAAAAAAGTCCCTGAAAATTGGAATATTATTAAAACATACTGATTTCAGTATGCCAAGAGCATTCCCTTTGTCTGTGGCAACCTAGAGTCAGAGCCTGCTGGGAATCAAGACCACTAACATAAAGGACTTGTCCCTGCAAACAAACTATGGGAGTGATTCTTCCCTGATCTTCCATGAAAAACACTCCACTCAATGTTAATGAGGTAACGCAGCAGTTATCTGCAGTCTCTAGGGCACTTTTTACATCGGGCAAAACAAAACCTAGAAGTACCTTTTGGCAGGTTGAGTAAATCCCGGGAAAATCCCTGCCAATAGGTGGCAGACTCTCTCCTATCTGCCTCCCCCCAAAAATTACAAAGCCTTCCTTAAAAAGCCATGGATGGGCTGTGTCCAGCCAGGAGGTAATGATTCACATGCAGCTGGAACCAGCTTGTGAGCTGCTAAACAAAAGCCTCGAGGAAACCTTTTTTTCCTGTTTCTTACACTCAGAAACAGGATTTTGTTGATGAGTAACTAGCAAATATGAGAGCAAACCTAGTGAGAAACTGTGTAATTTGGTATTTCAGAGAACAGCATCAGATATAAAGAAGAATAGGTAACAACAGGCATCTTAATTCTGGAAACCATGTTTCTGAGAAATTCTCATAACCATTCTGTTTCTTTTCATGCTGTTTTCAATTTTCTACAATTTTGATTTCTCTGCATGTGTGGTTTTCTGATGAACATACAAGGTGAGAGATGTCAGACTGATGCTGACAGAGATACAAATCTTCTGTTTATCCGTTGCTGCCTGACTTTCCCCCTCCCTACCCCTCCTTACTAAGATAAAATTCCCACTGCACTTTTCCTAGTAAGGCATGCCTTTTTGGTCCAGAAATAGCATAGAGAGTGATCACTTCCTCCCACTGCCCACTCACAGTGCTTCATGGCAGTGTGGGTGACAACCAGGTACTGGTGTCTCTGTTCCATCAGGAGAGTCTTCATTACGTGGCAAAAAATGTCAGAAACACTGGACTTCATCTTACTAAATGCAGGCATCCCCGGCACAGAGCCAGTCATTTAGGCTGTTTAGCTCATGGAGTGAAAGAATCTCTTTTGAAGCAGCGTAATAAAGATAAAATAGGCCAGGTGACATCGATAAAGGTGTCTATTTTCCTGGTTTGGTTTTTGCAGGAACTCCAAGCTCTGATGGAAGCATACTGAAGACAACAAGGGTAAGAGGATACTAATCACATTGCTTTTCATAATAATTTGAGATGAGATGACTCCTTATTTCTTTTATCCCATCAAATACCTACGACTTACCTGAGCTCAGTTTGAACAGTGGCTTAGGAAAGGAGCTATATTTAAAGTCAAGACACCTTTTTTGTGGGAACATTTTGAGAAAAAGATATGGAAAAAAATGTGAAAGCTCTCACCTCTGTTCATTCCTCTGTATTGAATATTTCATTCCCCTAAAAGAGAAAGAGGAGCCACTGTAGACAGTGATTGGACTAACAGCAGATATTAGCCGAGTACTGCACTATGGGTCCCAAGTCAGTGTCCTGGGAAAGATTTTTGGCAGTCAGGTAAGGTCCAGCAGGACCACATATAGTTCTGCTCTGTCTGACCACTGGCACATGGCCCTGTGCAGACCTCTAACAGCAGCTGAAGGAGGACAGCAGGAGGTCTGCCTGGACTTCAGTGATATCAGAAAGTTAGGGCTCCAGTTCTGATGCTTTGAAGCTGCTGCTCCTGTTCTGTCACACAGTCAAAGCACATCAGAGAGAAGCTGAGGTCTGAGATTTGGTTCTTAACCCATCATGGTGTATAAGAAATCAGCATCAGATAAAAAAAACATGGGGAAGGAAGCATAAAAAAGAGGATCGTGAAAGATCTGTGCAGGTCATGATCTAGCTGGCACTCTGCGTGTTCTTTCAAAGTCCACATTGTCTTTCAGGAGCCATCAGTTTCAAGATGTCAAATTGCATTTGAAGTCTTGGTCCAGAAAATTGCTAATGCAGATTTTCTCCCTTCTGACAGTTAATCTTATTTATGTTGAAATGTTTGGAAGTTCATTTTACTGCCATTTTGAGAATTTGCAGCTGTAGTTAGTCTAGCTTCTTACATCAAGGTATTTCAGTCTTCCCTCAAAGCATACCCATTAATTCCAGTTTCATCTTTAAAAATTATTTAAGAATCAAAAGAAGTCTGTGTAGCACTGCCAATATCTCAGAGTCTAAAAGCAGCATTTCCATATCAAAAGTCCCCAGTTGCCCCAGTAACAAAACTATGAGGTGCAAACAGTAATAACTGAATTTTGGCTATCTTTCTAAGCCACTGTGCAATATGACATAATTTGAAACTAAAATTGAAAAAGCTTATAAAGAAACAGATATTTTGTATGTACAAGCATCCATATTTGTACAGGTACAGTGCAACAGGCTCAGCATCATTCACAGGCATTGGTAAGTCATGGAATTGTAGAATCAAGGAAGACCCTCAGTTGGAAGGGACCCAAAAGTATGAAAGCCTAAATCCCAAGGAAGCTGTGAAAGCCTACTCTTGATGTCAGTGACAGTGTTCACCCTTTACTGGTGCCTATAAATGCAAAACTGAAGGTTTCAGCACATACACATGTACCACATCTAGTTTTTATAAACACACCACAACTACCTTGCAGGTAAGTTCATAAAATGTCTTCTGAAAAAGGTCAAGTGTGTATGTGAAGCTTGTATTATCCATAAGGTTTTTTTTACAAATCAAGATAAGGCTCAATCTTTAACCTGTATTCTGGAAAATACTAATACCTTAATTTTAAAGAATCTGGACTCCATTAAATTTGAAAGTGGCAATAGGTGCCTTGGAAATACTGATGTGCTGTAAATCTTGATTAACCTGCTTCCTTGCATCAAATCTTGACTCCCTTTGCATCCACAAAGACCATCCCAATACCCAAAAAATGGACTCTGGCAGGAAGCTGAAGAGCCTTAGTAATTTAAATGTCTACTGTTACATGTCTGTGAGTAGAATAATCCTGGCATCCTTTTCTTTCCAGCCTCATTTCAGTCGATGCCAGCCAAAGCAGCCACAGTCCGAGAGAGTGCTGGGGGCAGAGCTGACCCCTGTGTTGGGGCTGCATTCATAGAGTGCTGGGAAAGAAATCATGTTTTCTTGAATTGTGACTCAGTCATTTTTATCTCAGTGTGCTTTACAGGAGAGGTCAATGTAATTGCCATAACCTGCTCCACACATCTTCTGCATCATGAGTGTTGTTCGATCATCTCCCCCAGAGTACCACTGCTGTATCATTTCAGTACTGAATTGGTCACTAGCTGCCATTGACTTAAAAAACTAACAAATTCAAGGCTGTGAGATCTTGCTGACATGCTTGCCTGTTTGGGAAGTGTCTTTCTGTAAAAGACAGGAGCCCACTCTCGTACTGACTCATGTCCACCTTCACATTTGTGTTTACATTCTTGAGGCAAGCATCAGAAAACATGCTGAAAAATGGAGGCCGTAGAAAAGGACAAAAGTCTCTCTGTAAAATTATCTGGGTTACAATTATCAGCCTCAACATTTCATGTTTTATTTCTAACCTACAGTACTAATTCACAGCCTGGAGACATAAATATTTTATACTTTTAATTTAATCACTTCCTGTGCACTGTATAATATTATATCTCTTTGTAGGCTAGATATTAGCAACAGCAGAATCATTAATTAATACTTTCAAATAAGATTTAATTCAGACTTCTGTGCCTTTAGAATAAATAAATAATATCTTCTCATTATCATTATCTTATTATTAACAATCTTGCCTTTTAATATAATTTACTACTTAATTAACAATGTCATATCTTCTTCAAGGCACTCATCTATTAAAATATATAACTTTGGGTCAAAAATCTGGAAAAAAA
Organism: Aleadryas rufinucha; assembly: GCA_013397815.1. Lineage (NCBI taxonomy): Eukaryota > Metazoa > Chordata > Aves > Passeriformes > Aleadryas > Aleadryas rufinucha. The sequence continues at coordinate 366,332 of VZTH01004195.1, read as the reverse complement.
CCATGAAAAAAGCTATTACAGAACAAGTGAAAAATTACATAAAGGGCAAGAAACTTTTCAGCTCTGGAAATGCTCTTCAATTGCAATAAATTCATTATATCACTAAAGTTCATAATTGGTTGTCCCTGAAAGGAGAGATTTTGGGAACTGTGAGACCCACAGAATGAAACTGTGATTAAATACCTGTAGGAATATGAAACATTTTAGTTCCCTTGGTGGTTATTTTTTAATCTCAAAGCAATAATGACATCCCCATAGTGTCATGCTTTTACACAGATGATCTCATCACTTTCTTCTTTCCTTTAACAGAAATAATATTTAGAAGAAATGCAATAAATGTAATAAAGATGAGCTTCAATAAAAGACTAAATTGTGAAGCACTTAATGTAAAAGAATCTTGAAGACAGATCATCAATGCAGTAATAAACATATATCCATTTCTTCATTGTTCCATTGTGGAAGAGAGGATGCTGGCTCATGCAGAGCTTGTGTTTTAGCTCATAAAACTGGTTTATATAATGGGTGGGTGTTGGGAGACCGCAAACAAAGGGTCAGAGGGAAACCAGAAAATTCACTGCCATGGAAGCAAGTCTTAGGTGGAAATTATTTCCATAAGTGAGCACAGAATGAGTGGCTGCAAAAGAAAATATGTAGTTAGTATTCCATGAATCACACACTGGTTTTATGAAAATAGTGAAAGACTGAATTGGATTTGAGGGCATGTGGTTTGTTCTTCTCCTCAAATCTGTGAATTAGCCTGCACTAGATTAGGGTGTAGTCGAGAAATGCCAGAGTATAGCCAGTATTTTGTGCTAGAATGCTGGTGGGGTTTGAGAATACAGCACACCTAAAGAAGCCCAAAGCTGATGAGTGGGACACTCAGCACCTACCCTCTTACTTTACCTGGACCCAGTAAGTTCTAAGAGAAAGGTGTCTCAGTGTGAGAAGACACAGGGAGCAAAGAAAGGGCACTAAAGTGAGGAAGGACATTCCAGAGACTGGCTGAGAGGAATGTGACTTGTGTGTGCCCTCCTGATGGACCACAGCGTGTATGACAAACATCTGCCTCAGATGGAGGGACAAAGGTTGAGTGACTTGTACCATCACCTTTCTCAGAAGAGTTTCTTGTTCACCAACAGCCATAAAAAGCAAGTCTCAGCTTTAGTTCACAGCAGCATGGATGGGTTTGGGGGCAGGAGAGGGAAACACACTCCTGACTCAGCAGTGCAAGTCAGAGAGGAGGCTATCTCTGCTGCTCTCTGTGTACGTGGTGGCAGCCAGCAAGGCAGGTGCTGCCAGGACTTGGCAAAGTGTGCTTGTGTGCATGGAACAGGAGCACAGCCAAAGGCACACAGTTCCTGGTGGCAAACGCTTTGTGAATGCTGGCTGAGGCCAAAGCCAGGCTGTTTGCATAAGTGCCATTCTTCTAACAATGGTCAGATATCCCAAAATTCCCACAAAATGTCCTTTGGTGAAATCCATCCCTGAGGTTTTGGCAGCACACTGAACATATACACTCATCTCTCAGTGACACAACCTGCTGTTTCCCATAAACTCTTCTTAGCCACAGAAACCTTGCTTCCAGATTATTCCCATAGCTGTCTGATGGGTCTGGAGGTGGTCAAGGTGTATTTTGTCACCAGCTCGACTGCTGAGTTAAACTCCCTCAAAGTAAAATCAAATGATGCACAGACTGAGTAGGAATACAAAAGCCTTGAGTCAGTGGTTCTCACAATTATTGATTACAGGCAAGCAGTGCATACCCATGAGATTTAAACCACAAAAATTATGTCTAAGCATCAGACGCCAAGAACCAGAACCAGCAACAGCAATAAACTAGAATAATTAATGTGGAGGAATAGTGCAGAAGTATTAATACTTAAGGAAGTAAAAAAGTTAAGTAGAAAATAATATGAGCAAATTCTGGATTTTCTTGTGCCCTCAGAGACCTTGTCAAAAACATTACACCATTTAATTCTGGTTCCACAACTAATGTCAACCACGTGTATAAATCGGATTCACTGGAGAGAGTCACACACACTTTCAGTTCCAGATTTGTCCCTTAAACTGGACAAACTGTTACACTGCTTTTTTATCCCCACTTCCTGTGACTCGCATTGCAGGGTGTGTAACTTTATTTTTCTATGTAACTTCATTTTTCCTTTTTTAAAATTAAATGCCCTGGCTTTCATTAATGTAGGGAAAGACTTAGACACTCAAAAGAAGTCAAAATGTGTGGTCAGGTGAGAAGAAAGAGCAGAGAGAGTGACAGAGGGGAAATAAGAGAAAGAAGAAAGAAAGAAAGAAAGAAAGAAAGAAAGAAAGAAAGAAAGAAAGAAAGAAAGAAAAAGAAAGAAAGAAAAAGAAAGAAAGAAAGAAAGAAAGAAAGAAAGAAAGAAAGAAAGAAAGAAGAAAGAATCTACATGATTTTACACACATCTACTAAGCAGTTCCAGAAGGAGGATCACCCCTCAGTCTCAGTGTCAGTCTCTCCCTTGAGAAGAGGAGCAGCACGAGTATCACACAGAATCAGCAACACGTGTTTCCATACAAATAAACCAGGTCTGTGGACACCACCTTTTCTCTACCTATTTTTTAATACATCTACCCGCCTCTCTTGGACTGATTAAATCCTTCTGATGGAGCCAGAAGCCTTTAGCCCTCCAGCTGCTGCAGAGACCGAAGCAATATTTTGAGACAGGGAAATAAGCTGTATGTCATCTGAGCTATTTTGAATTATGCCATTTCTTTTGCAGTTCACCTGCATTTCAGTGGTCCACACCTGTCTGTCTCTTTGTACAGGTCCCCTTTGAAGCAGACACACTGAGCACTTTGTCCATGTAACCAAGCACTCTCTGACCAAATGGTTTTGCATTTTGCATCAATGCATTTCTTCAAGGAATTTGCAAGTCCCATAGTGGATCATCTGCATTCCAGGGGACAACAGACCTCTGCCAACACCCACCTCTATATTTAGACTCAGAGCCTTCAGGAAACCATCGTCTCTGTGCCATTCTTGCACATTAAATAATTTTAAAACTTTTTTTTCCTTTATGAGCAATGAAATAAAAGGTTAAGAACAGGCATGTTTGTAACTAGAACATCTGTTTTCTCTTCATGTTTTTGTCAAAGGTTGCCTGCTTACTGTTCCAGTACTGTATAATACTTTCTGGTACTGTCTATGTACCAAAGAGTTGCTGCAGGGACACAAGCCCTTTTACAGAGAGACATTTATTCAATAGGTTTAAACATATGAAGCAAAACCAATTGCTTTAAATATCCTTTGCTTCAGGCACTGGCTTCTTGAGAGGTAAATGAGGTCAAGAAGATGATGTGGTGTGTGTAAATTTAACGAGGCTGAATCTGACAGAATAACTCATAGGCCTGGATCACCGAGTGCTGCTGTATCCTTTGCCTGGATGCAAACTTTACATAAAAAAAAGAAAGAAAGTAATTTGTCTACTAAAAAAAAAGAGTGTATGGAAAAATAGGTCAGCATGCCATGTGCAATTCATAATGCGTATTACCTCTAGTATTCCTGAGGGCTTGACCCTTCAATGTGAAAGGAATTTAAAAAACCAGTTTCAGGACAGAAAGGAGACAACACCTTCTGTATTTTCCTAGAATAAAGGCCTTCAATTCAGCCTTATTCCTGTACCACATCAGTGCATAATGCTAGAAACTTCAGGGACACATTGAAAGACAACTTCTAAGAGAAAGAACTCTTGTAAACAAAGGGGCTGTCAAATCATTGTTTAAAAAAAATTTTAGTACATTTTAATTGTGATGAACACATAAAAATATCTTTTATTAATGTTGGGAAAACAGAGGAGCTGTGCTTTCTCTGAGTTAGTAGGTATTTAGACAGACCTGAGACTCACAAATAAAAACCTGTAGATAGAACAAATGAGTTTATGAAAGGTGAGATAAAGCATAACTTCTGCATTTCATACCATTCCTGCCCCTTTCCCATGAGTACTCAGGTGATTGTGATTTTTGCACATACTGATGTTTGAGAAGGTTTTGCTCATAAAAATATGAATAATGATGTTTTTAAAATCTGTTCATCCAGAGAGCATGTGCTGCCCAGATAATTTACATATGACTCATGAAGAGTAAAGGACACAACCAAAGATGCCAAGTTAAACACAGAAAAGTTAAGAAACAACAGAAATAGGTAAATAACCTCCATTCAATGTCTTTTTATATGTGCAATATTAGATAATTTAATTATATAATCACATGCTTTTTTTCCCTCCCTCAGATATTCCAGATATTCATGTTATAAGAGCTCAAAAATGCCTTTGTTTGCTTTATAATAAATTTTTTTTTGCTTAGAGGCATTTTTTTTGTTTTGCAGGTCAGATCCCTGATATTTCTGAAATATACAGCAAGGAGGTTACAGAGGCACAAAGCCTTCCCCCGACCACAGCACGACGGGGCCAGGATGGAGCTCAGCTCTCTGCGAGCCCTCAGGAGCCAGCACACAACCCCACATCTCACCAGTCTTCAGTAAAGAGTGGCCAAGATTTTCCCTTTGAGCTCTGCTCACAGGAAAGAGTGATTTAAATATTTATTCATGGTATGTAAACTGTGGAACAGAGGCAGCTCTTCAAGGCAGAACGTATTATTTCAGTTCAGCATGAAGCTAAATAAATCATTTCCAAAATAATACATCCACTAAGACTTTTTTGATACCAATTAGGGTAATTTTTTACTTGCACACAGTTAGGATATAAATCCTAGGACCTGTAAATGTTTAAAAGTCCTGTCAGCCCAAGGGAGGTCTAGCAAAAATCTGCTGGTGACAGGAGATATACCTTAATCTTCTCAATATTTTTATAGCTGCTGTTGAAACGTGTAAGACACTGTTCTGATCCAATTTCTGCCACTGTTTCTGAAGACTTGCAACAAATGAATCTTTTGCCAAAGGTAATTCTTCTAGGAAAAACTCTATTAGTTTAATGGGGGAAGTAATTGAGTAAAATGCTTATTTTTAATGCTTCAAGAGGTCAAATATCTGCTTTCATTTGAGTGAATGGCTTTGGGGAGGTGTGGGCAGTTAGTTTTCAGTACAATCTATTTTATTCAGATATGAGATCTGCAGCACAAAAGAGGGAAAATTTAAGCACTACATATTGTATGACTAGATAAAGAGGAACATATAAATTATTTTCTTAAAAGAAATTGATTCATATTTCCATTGTCCACATGAGATTATCTCCATGCTGAAATAAGGCTTATCCCTTTCTCCTTCCTTCGACAAAGCCTGGTTTCACAGAAGAGAAATACTGAGAAGAAAGTTAAATGATTTGCCCAAGGTCACATAAAAAACTGATAGTGGAATCAGAAACTGAACCTACATTATCTGATTCCCCGAAAGGTTTAGGTACTAATGGGCCCATTTTTCCTATATATTTCTCTTTTTTTCACTTTTGTGTTTGACATTTCGGGCAGTATATTTCTACATCCTTTCTTTGTTAATCCTCAGAAGCTTTACAGAGTCACAGTAGCAGGACACACACCGTATAAAATGCCATGTACCAAGCAATAGCTGTCCTCGCACAGAGCCCAGAGTTAGGCAAGAATAAATTAACACCATGTCCAATAATTCACTCGTTTCTGCTATTTGATGTAATATATATGTCAGCCAAAGGGCTGATGGCTAACTTCAAATACAAAGACAGACAACACAAGGGCTTGGGATTGGGACTTTTTTCAAAATCTTTGGTATTTATTAGGGTGGTTTTGCAGCAGATAATCAGCTAAATGCATTTGTTTGTAACAGCCAGTCTCAAACAGCTCACAAACTCCTAAGAATAAAGGAACTGGAAAACCTCTTAGCTGGATGACACAAAAAAGAGTGTCATTTTTAATCTTCTCTTTCTAACCCAGCATGGCAGGCAGTGTGACAGTCTCATTGGCCTGTGTACAAATGAACACAACAGCTGAACTCACTTGTGGTTCAGCAGGGCAATGAAGGATGGGCTTGGCAGCTCTGCTGAATTGGGACAGTTTAGTTTGGGTACTTGAAGCCCTTTGAAGCTGGACTGCCCCAAATGTCCCACCAGTGAATACACTAACTGGGAAGGGTGAGATTCATGAACCTCTTTGGCTGGCAGATGAAATCCAGCATGAGATGGTCTTCAGTGTGAGACCCTGCCTGAGAACTTGCTGCACCCAGGGCAGAGCATCCAGCCTGCTGACCTCAGTGACACATAGCAGGGGTTAAGAGCCTGATCATATAAACTCAGCCAAATCAAGACTCCTGCCAGCTCTCGTAGGATTCTTAAACTCCATAGCTTTCCTCAGCCAAAGAGGACCTGGGCACCATAAAAGTGTTAGGTCTAGTCTAGAAATACAAAACAAAAGCCTTGTGTTGGGAGGAAAGGGTTGAAAGCAGAAAGATGTCAAGGAGGATAGTGAATTCACTCAAGTGACCTTGCAGCTGAGAATGCTAAAAACACTAGAGTGGGAAAGCCCAGTTATTATGCCTAGTGTTGTTCATCCTCTCCCTGTTTTCAGAAGTAGAATTCCTGTGTAGAGAGAACACACTCTCACAGACACACTTGGGCCTCCTGCTGGAGAGAGAGAGAGAGAGTGAGAGGGAGATTGAAACCTCAGAGATCGTAAAAGCACAGCCTTGTGATAAACTGCACATGTGTGAAGCCCTTTGATATAGTGGGGCAGGTAGGGGCCCACACACACGTTGATAGGATGAACTGAGCCTGATGGAGCCTCTGTCCCCGTGTGTCTGTGGGCACTGGGATGAACTGAGCCTGATGGAGCCTCTGTCCCTGTGTGTCTGTGGGCACTGGGATGAACTGAGCCTGATGGAGCCTCTGTCCCTGTCTGTGGGCACTGGGATGAACTGAGCCTACAGCAGCCTGTGTCCCTGTGTGTCTCTGCCACCCGGCATTGTTAGGGAGGTAATGAAATAAATACTGCGTTTCAGCTGTGGTTTGGTGGTCACCCTGGTTACCTGCATGTGTGGATTCACACACCTTGAAAACAGCATCAAAAAGTCACGTGGTATTGAACAGATCCTGGAGTTATCTTCTGTGTTTTGATTTGCTCCTTAAAACTAAAAATCCCTTATACCAGCCAGAAGAATCATTATGTTAGGTATTTGTAGGTGTATCACTTTCAACATGTTTGATAAAATGAAGTCTGCTGCACAGACCAAGCATTTTTTATGGTTGTTCCAACATGTTTTATTCCACCTTGGTGTAGCAAGTTTCCCTTAAAACAGAGAGTGGTTTCACTACTTCATCTCCACAGGGCCAAGTAACTTCAACTTATTATTTATGTATAATTGCAGTTTGCCTGAATTAGACTGTAATTACAGCCCAGAACCCACAATTCTGCATCCATTTCAACTTTCAGCAATTTTTTTTTTTATTGTTAAGATTTAGTTTCTGTTTTTTCAGGTTCTTTTGCTCTGAGTAGAAAACCAGATGAATCTTTCTGAAGCTATGTGTGTAATTCAGGCTGTAATGGAAAAATGTGTCGGCTTTATCAATTTTTCTCGGATCTTAAAACATGGCAAGCTGATTTCTTTGCCGAATTCTTTCACCCTCTTCTTAAAACATAAATTGTCTTCCCTTTTTTAATACAGACAGACAATGACCTTGTACTTTATTTGGAGTGCTTCATCCTGGTAATCTCAGAGCACTTTATAAATAGACAGAAGACATCAAAGAAGGAAAAGAGTGCTCAAGGGCAGAAGCATCACACCATGGCTCTTATTAAAGTAGTAAACCATCCTTTACTTAAAGGGATCATCCCCTGTATCTTTTATTTGTTAATAGAGTTACTGCCTCCTCTAATTTACCTCATGTGTCATGGGACTAAAAGAAAAGCTGAAACAATCAGTAAATTTCACAGGAGAAAAAAAATTAGACTTGATTAATTTGCTTATTACTGTGGAATTTCACCTTGAGAGTCTTTCAGCAAAAAGAACTAGCCTGAAACTTCACCTTCTCCACTAAAAAAAAGCCCTTCATCTCTCAGCCAAAATCTACTTTGAAATACAGCTTCATGACAGAGGCTTAGCAAAGCTGCAGGTCCAAACTGGATTTGGTACTTGATATTTTCTCTGTTTAGCTAACAGGTTAAATGAAATTCTTACACCTAGATTGATCACTTTATCTCAGTCCAAGAAAAATTTAATATTCCAAAATAAAGTGAAACTTGATTATTACATAGGTGTTTTGCATTCAAAATATGCTTTACTGAATAACTGTTTTGCCATAAAACAAACTCCTTTTGCTAAGAGATGTGGTACTGTGCTCTTCACCAGCACACACCCATTGAAAGAAGCTGCAAAGAAATACTCAAAGATAAGATAACAGAGGAGTGTTGATACCTACTTTGTGATTACCAGCATTGGAGCATAATCTAAATTGCAACATCAGTATCTTCACTCCTACAAATTTCCACTGGTGGTTCAGTATCTATGGGTAACTAAGATTGTTGCCCACCAAAAATCTACCTATCAAAATAAAAATAAAATAAGCTATTTATCTTTAAAAAGTGACTGCTTTCCATAAAAATTAAAATGAAATACCAGGCTACATTCTCTTACAGTTCAGAAATGCTGGTGTGGTGCTTTGCGGGGGTGGCAGTGCAGGCCACTCGCATTTCTGGTGCCGCAGGTTCAGATGTCTTCTTGCACAGAAGAGCAGGATGCCAGGAGCTGCAACGAGGGTGGGGAGGGTTTCATCCCTTAGACAAAGCATGGCCATGAGCTGCCTCTACCTCTCTGAGTATCATGTGGCATTTTATAGTTGAAATTTTCCACTTTTTGATCAAAATATGTTATTAGCCTGCAAGGTCAGCTGTAACATTGTGTGGAGGTTTCTTTCCTTTCAAGTCCCTTTTTTTTTAGCCAAAAGAAAAGAAAATGATAGATTAAATGTACCGAAATGTGCTGCTGTTTATCTTCTGGACTGAATAATTTTATCAGGATCATCAAATTTCCACGAAACCTGTGTTTATGCTTGCTGTGCTGATGTTAACAAAAACACCACCCCCACGCAGAAATTGCTTGGCTCAGAGATGGGACATTCTTATCAAGAGCTGACCTCAACATTTGCCAGTCATGCCATGAGTGAGGAGCCCTTTCATGGCTTCTCCTGGGATGCTCTGGAGGATGGATGCCGTGGTAGAAAAGAGATTTCCACCTCCCTTTCAGGGAGATTTGTGCCCAGCATCTCCTCTCCCACACAGTGGTTGTGCAGCAGTTTTATGTCTTGGGGTGGCAATCCTTACTCCACCAGATTTATTGTGCTTGCTCAACTCTGAGACATTTCAAGCCACTTTTTTTTTTTTTTCTATTTCCTTGAAAATCATTGAATCTCAAAAGGTAAAAAAAGAGGTTTTAAAGAATTCAGAACGAATTTACACTCAAGCCATTGCCCTAGCAAGAAAATAAATATTTGTGGCCATGTCTGAAAAATGCATGACAATCCCCTAATCTGGTTGCCAAGCCCGAAGGGCAGCGTTTTGGTGCCTGGCCCCTCTGCAGCTTGTGCAAGCAGCTGACGAGGGCTGCCTCAGAGCAAATATTTGAGGCTTGGCAAGAATACACTGCTCTCCCATCGTTTCCTGGATGGCATGTTTGCTGTGAATGAGCTCTTGGAGCATCAGGGTAGTACAAAAACATTTTGGGATAAGATCTCATCCAGAATATATGCAGGATCCAGCAACTACTTCCCTGGATGGTTAAGAAAGTGGGAGATTTTTTCTCCTGTGAGACAAGTTTATCTTGTTTATATATCTGGTTACTAATCCTATTATGAACATAAACAGAACTGTTCACACTGAAGGATAATATTCTAAAAATTGGAAGTGAGGAACCCAAATATACAAGACAAGAGAACAAAATGAAGGAAAGACAAGGTAATAAATTATAGGAAGGACAAATATTGGGTTTTATTAACAGTGATGTCAATTAAAAAAAAAAAAACCCAAACAACCAAACCATGTGTGGTCCTGAACTCCAGAGTGTCTTGGTTTTAAAAGACAGGTGTCTGTAAGGAAGGCAGGAACCTCCCTTGGAATGGAAAATGCAACCCCNCAGCAGATGGTGGAAAGGTGTCTCCTTTTAGTGAGAGGGTGTAAAAATAGGGTCCCCTGTGCAAGAGCCACACCCAGAGAGAGCAAGCTCCACTCACGGTTGGAGGAAAAAGCAGCAGAAGGTAGTAAGCCTGCGGTGATGGTGAATTCTCTCCACAGCGATGCAGCCTCCTTCCCCTCTGATCGCCAGATCACAAGTGAAGCTGGGGCCCCACCCAACCCCCTCTTCCTAGGTAAAAGGGGCCAGTTGGCCGAGGCTCCTCCCCAGTGAAGTTCTTTGTCTCCCTCAAGTACCGTGGCAATGACTCCCTCTCAGCAATGTACATGTGTGGGGAAAAAATTCTTTCAAAAGAAAAAGAAAATAAGAAGGGAACTCTTAAAACCCCAACACAGAGGCACTTAGCAAAGGCCATACAAGGAATCTTGAGTTAATGTCAGAGCCCTTCAGTAACAGACATCAGTGAAATCTAATCAATATCTGCTTTCTGAGCAGGTTAATGACCTGGGCCATCTGCCATCAGGGTCTCAAGAAGCACTGTATGGGAGCAAGGGTTGTTGTCGTGTTTGGTGTAGTTTTTAACACCCTCTGTAACGTTTTATGAATATAATTATTTACTGCATCAAAAGTTGTGTCATGATTTATACTGACAAATTAAATGCAATGAGATTTGCCAATGGAAATCCTGAAGCATCTTTTCAGTAGAGTAGAATGCATAACTATATTTCCAGAATTCAACATTTTATAGCCTGCTGCAGGATACTTTATTCACACACTTTGGAAGTATTAGTGCTAAAAATCAAAAGGCAAAATTAATAAGAAGTTTGAAAGATGTAATTTCAAACCCAGATGGAGGCACTGTCTTGCAAACATCCCCCTTCCTTTCAAGACCTTAACAGACCCTGCCTATGAGTAACATAGAGCAGCTTAGACCCACTAATAGAAACAGAGCTGTACAAATGGATTTATAGAAGAAAGGAGAGGTATTGTTCTTTTACTAATTAAAAAATCCTGACTAAACCACCAACTCAAGCTTTGGAATTCCACTAGAGTTTTAAATAAGGCCACGGTTGTTCTGTTTGGGAAGCCTGGGATAGCCCACACAGCCCAGTGCTGCAGAAGCCACAGCAGCAGCTCAGTCCTCTTGGTAAGGAGGTGCTCTGCAGCTGGCAGCAGGGCCAAGGGGACTGACAAGACTGACATCTAACTCCAAAGCCAGTGGAGGCACAGGAAGTGTGGGGATGTTCTCAGAAATCACAGTATGATATAGACAGACCCTGAGTGCTAAAATTCCCACTGTTTTCAGTTGTATGGGCTAACTCCTCCTTACAAGACTATTACATGTGTTAATAACTAACAAATATTACCCAAAACAATAAAAGTGTCATGGGGGTCTTACCATGATGATTGTCCATCTTTTTATTTCAGGACAGAAATAAATTTAGCACATGAGACTTAGTTGCCACTGTTCAACACAACAACCAGCGAAGCTATCAGGTTGGTTAACATAGGGCTGAAAGCACAGGACTTCAGCTCCGTCCTCTCAATTCAAATAACAATTCCACTCAAATCAGTGGCTCAGATCAGGAGAAGGAGGAGTCAGGTCTCAAACCCTACTGGGATGGAGCAGCGTGGGGTTGCAAGCACTGGGGTTCTAGGGCCTCACTGGAGCAATTGTTTTCTTAATGATGCATTTCATCACCAGCTTCACTTGAGATTTGGGGTCTGACCAATACTGAACCCTTCTATTTTACTCAGCAGAGTTAAACTTAACAGGGGGAATTCTAAGAGACCCATTAAAAGTTGGAAAAAAAGCAGAACTTGAAGTCTCATGACCTTACACCAAGTAATCTTGTGACACCCAGTAAGTGTAGAAAGAATAGTTCACAGAAACATGTGATTAGGGATAGCAAAAAACAAGAGTGGAAAGGAAGAATGAAGGAGACAGCAAGCAGAGAGGCAGAAATTCATTCCTGTGCAGTGGGTAACCCATCCCCCAAGACACCTGGGCTGGGAAGTGGAGCCTGCACCCTGTCTGCCTGATTCAGAAGTTAAAAATCCCCCAAAAGCCCAAACCACAACCCATTTCCCATCAAGCACTAATTAGAAGACATCCTCATATTTCATTGAAGTTTGGTCTTTATTTTCTACAAAGTGAGCTCAGTATCAGAAAACTTAAAATGGGGGGGGAAAAAAAAAAACCCAAGATTTTTTTATGTGTAAAAGTCTCATGATTTTAATCCAGCCAATTTCATGTTTTTGGCATTTGGGTTTACTATACTAAGAGTTGAATTAACTATGCTAATATATGGGAGGGTAGCACTCACATTGAACAACCACATGTGCTACCATATGCAAACCAGCAGATGTATTCTACTAGATTCACTAAAAAAGTGAATTTAACACTGTTAATTGCAAGGATTCACCTTCATTAGAAAAATTTAGCTCAGAACACTGCCTAACTTCCAGGCTGCAGGACCAGCAGGTCACTGATTTCTACTTTCATTATAAATAAGTTCAGCTATTCCATTTTGAAAAAGAAGACAAGTCTACAAAATATTCTCAATGATGTGCCATTGTTGGTTCTACTGCTTAAATTTTGGTTGCTGTCATTCATAGTGGTCTGTTCAGAAAATAAATGAAATTATACTTCTCCATATCCATGATAATTTTTATGTATTTCTTCATAAACACAATAATTTAACACCTAGTGTCTAATTTTATGTTTACTCTCTTGTGTTTACCGTAAGTTATGAAGACCCCTTTGCCTTTTATAGATGAAGACATGTTTTTGCACATAATTCAGTAAGTTTGATGCTGATATTGGTTCCTACCCAGCTAACATCTTCCAAAAGTCATTACCCTCATTTATCTTGCCACAGGTTTTTCCCATTTTTTCTTTCAGCAAGGTGAATGATCTTCCATGTAGGGAATTTGTGCCTGCTGAGGTGGGTGCCTTGAGGGACTGGTTAAGAGAAACAAATTTCCCAGGCTCAGTGCTGACCTTTGGGCTTGCAGATGTGGAACCTTGAATTTGTATACTAACAGCAAAGAGTTTGAAAGGAAGGCTTTTATTTTAGGGATTCAGATTCTCACAAGCAGTTGAAGGACTGAGACTGTTCCTTGCAGGCTGGTAGAGCCTGAGGTGCAGCAAGCCCAGCTTGAAGCCCACTCAGGGTGGGCTTATTATTACTGTTGTGTGTTTCATGCTCCACTAAGTGGGCAAAGAGGATAAACCTAACCACACTGATGTTACAACCTAGTAAAATAATCCAAAGTAGATGATAAGGGTGGATAAAGAAAGAGAAAGGTGGAAAAATAAACAAAACACAGCAGCTTTTCATGTGGTGTGAAGGAGAGCAGATGGGAGCTCTGGCATCAGCCAAGCAGCCACCAAAGGCAGGTCCAGCACCACCACCCTGATGGCTTAAAGAGCATGCTGTCCTAAAAGTCTCCAGGCTTAGCTATAGAAAGTGTCTGAATACAATTTCTTGAAGAATACATACTGTGAATTCAGTTTCTAGGCACACAGAATGTGAAACTTTCTTTGAAGCACTTATTCATAATTCCCATGCAACTTAAGGGAAACATGGGGCCTCTGTTTCCATTGATTTCCATTTAACAATGCCTACCTTTTCCATTCATCCCATGACACAGCTTTTATTCTATATCTATATCTTTTACTCTATATCTATATTCTAAATCTGTGGTAGAAATTTGTTCTCTAAAAGACCATTTTTTCTTAAAAACAAGAAGCTTTTTCAGTTTGTTAGTCTTTGACTTTGCTTGTGCTTAAAATCTAACAAGCAGTTTTCCATTCTGTATCACTATTTACTTTTGAGCAGGCTGACAAACATACACTGATGGCAGACATAGCTTTAAGAAGCTAAATTCTTCCTTTCATTCCTTTTTAATTTTTTAAAAAATTTTCTAGAAATCATCTGTGAGTCAGTCACTAGAAGTAAAAGATTTTATCTGAAATCATTTTAGCCCACAGATTTAAGAAGAAAATCAGAAACTGATGTTATGAATCAAGAATATGACTGAAGTCTACTAGAATGAATTGAATCTACACCAAGACTCTGTCAAAGTGACTTGTAGGCAAGGCTTGTGATTTAAGTCCTGAGTTTTGAAGACTGTCCATTCAGCTTACTCACTGAAAATTTAGTAGAAAAAAATGGAGTAATTTGAGGTGTGCCAGAGGAAAGTCTGGCCTGTGACTTCTTGTTACGTAATTAAAATGAAGAACTAGTGTCCAGGAGTAAGGGTTCTGTTGATGTACCTCTGGTGCCTCAATGTATGACTGTGCTGCAAAATCTCATTTGAAGGACAACGGTTAACACAGAAAAAAAAAATATCACAGTGACCAGGAAAGGAGCAGACTGTGGGAGGAAGAAGGCAGAGATACAAATCAGGATAATCAAACATTTCAGAACATTGCTCAGTCATGAGCTCACAGCAGTGACCTTTTTCCTATAAAGAGAAGTAAAGGTTAAGCATCAGCCGTGCCTCAGCCAGCCTGGGCTTTCAGCGTGATGCAGTTGCTAAGATCCCCACAATAGGCATCCAAACATATGCGTTTAGAAAGCAATGTGAATCATCCTGGAGTAATGATAACTGAAGAGACATAAGGAATAAAACAAGCAGTCAAAACTCAGTGAGGCACTCTGAAATTTCATTTGCGAAAGAAATGGAAAAAAACAGAAGTCCACCCTCAGGTCTCTAAAAATAGCCACAGAAAATTATCAGTTCAGATACAGAGAAACACTCTACTTCCTCAGGCCTGCACAAGAGGATGCCAGCTGACAAAGCCAACTCAGGTTGTGAGAGGACAGACACATTTGACTCTGTGTGTGAAGAATTTCATGGCTGCATTTGTAAAGCCAGAAATGCTCATCGCTACTGGAAGCTCTGAAGCCATGCTTTCATTCAGCAGAGCTGACTGGCATCACTTACAGTCCAGGGAAAACTGACAGAGAAAAGTTCTCTCTTTTCATTATGTTTTTTTTATCCTCAAGCCCAGTCTGTGGCTTGAGCTAAATCTACCGTGAATATTTTGAAGTTTTTTTTTCTGGTAAGACAAGCCGGTCGATGAGAGACCTTGCTGATCATGAAAACAATATGCAGTTACCTCCCAGCAAGAGTTCAATCAGCTCAGAAACTCACAGCTGGCTTAAAAGGAGACACATAGAAGCAGGAGGTAAAGTTCAGTGCAGCGAAGTATTTAAGAGGTGAACAGGATGGGATGAAACAGAATGTATGAATGGATGACAGTGGGTGCTGGGAGCTGTTCTGCTGATCACAGCCAGAGCAGGACACCCTGCATGAGCCAAGGACACCAGCTCAGAGCTGCACATTTGTTGTGTGGTGTAGAATTCAATCCCTGGAAACACTGAAATTCAGGACATTCTTCAGTCAAGGGGCCTTGGGATTGATTTGGTTTGGCCAGGTTTCTCCCAAATAACTGCATAAAAAAAGATGCAAATGGCAAGAAGCAAAAGTGATGTTTGTCTGTTTTCCTGTTCTCTCACATGTATTTTTGTGCTGAATGGGAGTCATTAGAAGCTGTGGAAGTCTTACAGCAAAGCTGAAAAAAAACAATATCCTATGGAAGAAAGGGAGATGGATTCACAAGTCTTGCCACCTTCCCCTCCAGAGAAGCTGGGTGGAACCACAGCCTTCTAAGGTCTAACAAAAGAGAGGCATGGAGGAAAGATTTTTTAAAAGTAATTTTAAGTTGTATAATGAAAAATACTTCTGTTTAAACCATTGTGAAACATCTGTGGTGAATATTTTCCTGAACTTTTCCAATAGGACAATCCTAGTCAAGATGAAACTTCTGAGACAAGAGTGTTTTTGGTACCTGAGAATATTCCCTTTTTTAACTCCCATGGCAAAAGAACAATGGAGTCTCATAAACCTGTGATAAATTTACTTTATCAGCAGCTAATCAGGAAAAGACTAGAGTAGAAAAGTGAAAAACAATGAAATTGAAGATACCAGTTTTATGGTCCAGATCACTTAATATTTCTCTTAAGTAGGTTTCAGTACTGTGCTCAAGTAGTGACATCAATGGAAGAGGCATTATCACTTTCTTAGCTAAATATGCCACTATAATAAGAATTTTGCAGATTGAAGTGGGAGGATCGGAATAAAACAATGAGTTTCAATGTCAGACATGCATTTTTATAGCTGTGCAGCAGGATAGTGACATTCAGCAGTATTCTCTGAGGACATGGACTTCAGAGAAAACTGAGTGTGGTGAAATGAGTTTGAAGGATGCAAACATCAGAACTATTTGTTTGCTTACCAGAGTCTGAGGATTTAATCTAACAATTCTTGCAGGTGGTGTCTCAGTCCTGAAGGCATGAGAAAGGACATCAGAGCTGTGGCTCCAAATATAAAATACACATGCAGATTGAGCCTTCCTGCTCACTCATTTAAGAAGCATTTAACAGCTCAGTATCTCCACTGGGAAACCCCCAACTTGAAAAAGGTAGAAAAATATGGTGGTAGGAAAAGCAAGATTAATGGATTTAAGTTCTAAGACAAATCTGGACTTTTGGTCATACTCTGAGTCTCTTGAAGAATTAAAAAAATTTTAGAAGAGTGATGCCTATCTCATCAAATCAAGTGGATGCTTCAGCTTCACCCAGATTCTGACCCTACTTGCCACTGCCCAGTTTGGCAGGACCCACTGGAGATAGCACTTCAGCAGAGAGCACATTGTCACCTGGAACTGAGACCTGTGGGGTTGTATCCTGCCATTCAACACCTTCCCACAGTCTTAAGCCTGGTCTGTCCCCAGCTAACATGAAAAGCTACAAATGTAAAATTTTACAGTAGTATAAATGGCTAACAAAGCTCAGAGCGAAAGCAGAACAAAGTTTTAGTGATAAGAGATATCATCAAGTGATAAATGCTGATTAACTACTGACTTATTTGGCTTGATGGCACATCCCTATTGAACTGTACTGGAGTGTTCCATGTGCAAATCCTCCAGGTTTTCAGGACATGAAATTGTAGAATCACAGAATGGTTTGGATTGGAAGGGAGCTTAAAGGTAGTTTAGTTTCAACCCCCCTGCCATGGGCAGGGACACCTTCCACTAGACCAGGTGGCCCAGAGCCCCATCCAGCCTGGCACTGACAATGAGACAAAATTCAAATCAAAGTCATACAATGGCCAAGAACTTTATGCTATTTATGGTTATCCAACAACACCCAAATTTTGGATGGTTAATATTTAATATTTATTTATTTAATTTTTAAAATTTTTATTGGCTTGGTTGTTTGCTTTAAACTTGGTGGAGGGGAAGAATAGACAAACAATGAACAGAGAACTGTCAATTTGTCTGTATGACCAGACTGATCTGGCTAAAAATTAACCTGATTGCAAGTAAATGGCAATATCCTGACTGCAGGAACCGTAGTACTGTGATAATGAATTAGGAGTGTACAGAATCTGTGGCCAACCTCTATGTGAAACTGAGCTGAACCTCATATGGATTAAAAGTGCAGCTAAACCTCCAGGTTATCCACTTCCATCTCCACACAGCCTGACAGGAGAAGCTTGTGCTTTCTCTTCATTAAGCTCCAGGTCTTATCTTCCACTGCCATGTCTAACAAGCAGGAATAGGTTTGTTTATGTTCATTCATATGGTCTGACAGATCCTATCAGCAAAGACATGCATCTGTGCCTACTTTAAACCCTGATCCCACTCTGCAATTTACATAATTCCCCTCTAAACCAAGGCAAACTTAACCCTCTTTGCACACAACGCTTCAAATGTCATGGAATTGGAATAGCAAAAGAAAGGGTTGAAATCAGCTCAGCTTTTCAGACTTAGAAATATATACATATTTCAATAGGAATGTTCTGTCTGACAAAAATGAAAATTTAAGATTGAACAGCAGGTCCAAATAAATAAAAATCACACACTGAAAATCATCTTTGTGATCACCATCTCTCAAGTTTCAAGTATACAAGAGAGAGGTGAGTGATGTTCAGAGCTGGTGTTACCCAAGGGCTTCCTCAGCCACGTTTATTCAACAGCAAGAGACCTCCTTACCCCCAGCCCCAGAA
The DNA here is from genome assembly GCA_013397815.1 of Aleadryas rufinucha. Classification (NCBI taxonomy): domain Eukaryota; kingdom Metazoa; phylum Chordata; class Aves; order Passeriformes; genus Aleadryas; species Aleadryas rufinucha. The sequence goes on along the minus strand of VZTH01004195.1, from coordinate 348,169 downwards.
ATGATGAGGTGTATACAATAACCTCTGGGTCCTAGCCATGATCGCTCCTGGCTACTGAAAAAATGAATCCTGTCCTGGCTGGAACCAGGACAGTACCCTGCTTTAAAATGAATATACAGCAGTTGGGTTTATGCTTTGCCATGCTTGTGGTCCTTTTTTCTGCAGGTGAGTTACTTAATGCTCCTCATTCTTTCCTTGATGCCATCGTGTAAATGATCCTTGACATGCAACACTAAAAATGAGACATAAATTCATAAAAATAATGAAAGCTGGGTGACTTTTATTTCCCATTAGAGGACAGTTGTTTGTCAGGAGTTGATACCTTCCTCAAGAAAGAAACACAAGTGGAGTGTAAAGGCAGCAGATCCTGCAGAGCAGCATTTTGAGTTGGACTCAATGATCCTTGTGGACCCCTTCCAGCTCAGGATATTCTATGATCTGCTCTGAAGTGGAGTAGGTGAGCTCCATCTGAGCATTATGTGCTGCTGTGGATTCCACACATAAGAGTCCACACTGTCTCCAGCTTCAAAACCCTTCTGTTCACACCACAGACTCTCAGCTCCCAATGCAAAGACACAGTGAGCCAAGCTACAGACCCTCAGTGTGCTCAGTGTCCAATGGCACTCACAGTGTTTCTAGAGAAAGGAAACCTGAAACACCATCCCTGTTTTCTGGGCCAAAGACAACATCCCCGTGGCAGTGCTGCTAGTTGCTTGTAAACATTGGAAGCTGGAGAAGGTTTCTGGAGCCAAACATATTTTGAGGGCATTTAAGCTCTTATTCATTTCCAATTTCAGAATAAAAGAAAGAGGATGGCTGTAGCAATTAATTAAGTTGATTATATGTAAAATTTTTTATCAGGTTATTTTGAACCAAATATAACAGTTCTTAAGAATCTGATTTATAAATAAAATGTTCGATGTCTTTTCCAGAGACATTATTTTATTTTGCATTTACACTAAAAGCAAAATTCAGATATTTAATACAGTACTTTCTCTTACATTCCACTTGTTCCCAAGCACTTTTAAATTACCATGAAAAAAAACCATTCATTTCCATTTTACTTCCCAACAACCATCTGACACACAGGGTGAAAGGAACTTCTCAATAATTACCAAATAATTTATGACCAAATAAATTTGTAGACAGCATTAATTTAATAACCAGCCAAGAGGTGACAGTACAAAAAGATTTGTGGAGGTAGCCTCATACCTGAGAGTAGCCAATGACATATTAAATTAAATATCTCTCTCTGGTGGAAACAAACTAAAAGCCTAAAGAAATGATTTATTAAGTCATTTGTCACTAAATCCAGCATTTTTTTCAATACACTAGGATTACTGGAAAGTTCATCCAGCCCAATATGAAAGGGCTCAAAGGACTCCTGTCTTGCAGAGGCTACAACCCTCCTCTTTTTGCAGACACAGGCCTTAAGAATTAGGTTTTCTATGATCCCTTCTGCTGTCTCAGTCTTAGAAATGCTTATAAATTACAGCAAAAAATACTACTGAAATGACTGCAGAGTTTATCACCAGCACAATAGCAGCATTTGTCATTACAAGAAGACAGACATATACATTCCCAAATTGTGATCAGCTTGGGAATGGGAGCAGTATGACACAGCTTCCATTACAGTGACTGGCAACAGCTTCAATATCTAACTGCATGGGGGAAAAAATAAGCTGTCTGGTGAGCTGGTGTAGTATTTGACAGTATTTCCACTTTTAGGTTGCAACAAAACATAACTGTCAATAAAGTCCGACGACAAGTTGATCTTGCTGTAGAAGACTATAACTCTTACTGATCTTGGCAGGAGTTGTGCCAGCTTATACTAACCCTCAGGCTGGGGTAAACTGTGCATTTCCAGATTATTCCCTTTATTGCATATTTAATTATCTTAGCATATTCATTATTGCTATAATTTTTATTGAAAGCTATTATGCAATAATAGATCCAATAGATGATTGATTTGAGTGAATGGGCTTGTACGTGTGATGGGTGTTAGGTCTGCGCCCTGGAACAAACAGGCACCTTCTGGAAACATGCTTGACAGAAGCCCTGGCACTTCTTTTTTTTCCAATTCCAGAAAGTGCCTTTAAGTGAGTTGATCAGCTTGTGCACATCCCTGTTTGAAACTCTTTCTCTTATGCACTTTAGGAGGGTTGGATCGCCACAGGGTCACAGAGGCGGGAATTTGGAGTGCTGAATGTACTTGGAGTCTCCAAGGAAAGCAGAGGCCACAATTTAATAGTGGAATTGCTGTTGTGGGGCCTCTGGACGGTGCAGTTTGAGTCTGACCCCTCAAAGAGTGAGAGCCTGTGAAGGAATGACTAGTTCCTTGCCAGTCTGAAACTCATGTGTTGTACCATGACCTAAAGCCAACTGAAAATAGAGACTTTAAAGTGAGCCTTGTTTTGAAATGCAAGGGCATATCATACAATTTTAACCAAATATCCCTTGTTTCATATATAAACAACAGCTGCTAAACAAATAGAGCCTTCTAAGAATGATTTGTTTCCAAGTCTCTCAGTTTAGAACTAATCTTTCTGGGAAATAGTTATAATGTCACAGCCAATACATTTTTGCCCCATGATACTTATTTTGCAAAACGAAAACCAGCAGTTACAGCTTTAAGAGGCAATGAGCACAGCAACTACTTAACAATTTGTTCTTGGCAGGATCTGACCATGTCCCAATACCCTACAGATTAATGTTTTTATAATGGAAAAATGCAGTATTCAGCAGGAAAAGAGATTATTGCTGGCTGGAGAGCAAAGCAGAACATTGCTTCCTCTGTTCACTTCTAGCACAGCACCTCTCCTCAAAGCTCAGCTATCCCACCACTTCCAGAAACCTGCATCACAGGCACCCCTTCAAACACCAGATATCCCAGTTGCTATCTTGGAAAACACTTTGTGGGATGGATTTTGCACAGTTTTACTTGCAAATTATATTACAGGCTCCTTGTTCAGGACAAAGCAGGATGTACATCTTTGCCTTCTATCAGCTCAGCTCACTGAACCATTACTCCAGGACTTTGACCCTTTCCACGTGCTGGATATCAGAGCCAAAGCAAGCATGTATGAGTAAGGTTTTCACCCTCTGCCAAGTTTGATGATGTGTCTTTTCTCCATGGTAAGAATGACAGCAATTCACAGAACAGACAAATGAAGGGACTTAATAAAGCAACCCCTGGATCTGGTCCCATGTATGGGTGCAACCGGACAGTCGGTGTCAGAGGCTTTCCAACATCCCTGCTCCCAGCTGGGCCACCAGTCCAGCAGCAAGGCCTGATGGAAATCCCATTCCATGCCAGGAGGAAGCACAAAGGGTGAGAGACTCTGTGTCTGCACTGAAGCACGGGGCACCAGGCAGAAGCTCATCAGGTCTGCTGTGCCCCAGGGCAGAGCCAGCTGGGGAACACTGGCAGACCTCTTGTGCTTTTTGCAATTACCTTGATCCAGGGTCATGGTGTGGGAACCATTATTCAAGATAGTAAGCAATAAAACAGTAGGTTAAAGTATCTCATTCTAAATATACTACTATACAACACCACCTTCTGTGGCAGTGCTGCGCCAGCAGATAATTTTGAGCCTATGGTTCCCTTTGGGGAAATTAAATCAATTTATTCATCAATACACAGCCAGGTTTTTGTCACAGGTTAAGAATCCATTACAAATTTCTCATTAGCTTACATTTATTCTGAGACAAAGAGGAAAATATCCTTTTCCAGCTGTACTTACAACTATATAGCATGGAAAGCAAAGACATTTTAATCTGTTTCTAGATCTATGTACATTTTAAACTTCATCCAGAGTGACGTTACCAGGACCCTGCTACTTCAGCCCATCCTAGACTGACACAGCACAGGCCACAAGCCTGTGCAATGAAAACTCTGCTTTTGTGGAGATGAATGAAAGCAGTGTCAGCCATTTGCTGATGAGACAATCAAAGAGGCATTTTGAGGCAAAGTTATGTAGGTGGATAAAGTGTCAAGCAGGGAATAAGGGAATACACAGAAAGATCTGGAAGTGCTTAAATTAGGACAGATTGACTATCTACAGGACAGGATAAAGTAATTACAGCCAAGGTTTTAAATGTGTTCACAGCAAGTAGGGCATTTACTATGGACTACAGGACAATCAAACGGGACCTTGGACACACCAATGGCAGAGTGACAAGGGACAGGTGCCCATTACACGTATAGAGGCTTGCCACATCAGTATCAAAACTGCTTCCTTTTTCAAACTATGGGGTCGTCTGTGCTTAACATGCTTGATATTGATAAAATGGTTATTGCAAACACACACCAGCAGTGCACACAGGGATGATATCAGGAATAAAACCCACCAAGAGTACAGTTAAGGTTAGTTAACCTGGCAAGTTATTGACTTCTCAGAGTGAGAAATAGCTGAAAGTATCTTTAAAAGAGAGGGTTTTTTTTATATTAAGCATGAACACAGCAGTACCAAAACTACATTCAATGGAAATAAGCCACACTTTAAAACCAGCAGCACTATCACATTTTTAAAAGAGATTTATGTGACCTGTGCCTATGCTGTGCACAAAAGGACTTTTACAGCATGGCAAGGCTGGATTTTCACAGCCTTCAGGCTATAGTCCATGCTGCAGTTTGTGTCCACCATTAAGCAGCAAGAAATATCTAGAGGAATTAGTAATGAAGAAAAGGGCTCTGGTTTCCTTTTAACCCTCCAAGAAATGTGCTTGGGAGCAGCACTTGCAATGAAACTCTCAATATATTGTGCCTGTGCTTAATGAAAGCTCTACTGATCCACGCCAGAGTGACAGCAATACCTCTTCTTATTTCATTTTGATGAAGTAATTTCCTATGAAAGCCATCAGCAAGGCATAATTCTGCATAGCAGAATGGTGTCTTTTCCAGGGACATCTATATCTTCCCTGATTTCTGATGTTTTCCATTTCTAGTACTACCAGAAATCCACTAAAAGACTTAAGGGTTTTTCGTTTTTCTGGTTCTACAGAGCTGAAAACCCCACAGCCCTTACAAAGGATAAGGGAAGATCTGTGCCTGTCAGCAGTAATCCCTCTTAAATCAGTGAAGTTGACCTGTGTTGGTAGACGTGTTACTTTTGTTTTATAGTATTACCAGTTAAAAACCCTTGGCTAAATATAATGACTCACTTTCTTATTTCTAGAAATACAATACTTCACTGACTCAGGAAAAAAATCATGAAGAATCCTATTTTACAGCAAAAACTTTAATGCTTATTTAATAAGCAAATTTATTGCAGTTTGTGGTTTTCATTTCCTCATAAAAACCACTAGCAGAACAGATCTTCTCAATCAAATGCATTATTGGCCCTGCTCCACCTTCCCATTAACAGTGACTCATAAGCTAGTGCTGAAAAAATAAACCTGATTTACTTTAAATAGAAAGAGAACAGAAAATAAAGGCAGCTGAAATATTTCAGGTGCTGAAAAAGAAGGCTGAGGAGCTGAATTTTAATACTGAGTAAGTGATCTGGAGCACAGCTAGTGCATCTTCCTAAATATCGTGGTGCTTGCTGTGCAAAGGCTTTCTGCTCTGGGCTTAATGCATGTGACACTTTGCTGATGGGCCCTCCTAGGTCCCTAATGCTGAGCTTTGGATTTAATGCTCCAAACAGTTGGAAGAAAAATGCCTTCCCCTATGAGTGTTAGTTATGAGGCTCTTAGAAGTGAATTGATTGCAATCTCCCATTATTCATCATCTAAGGCATTACACCTGCAGCTCTAACTGAAGTATTTATGACTCTATCCAACAGAGAGTTGTCTGTGCCAAACTCCAGGCAAGGTTGCTCATGCCAAAAAGTAGGAATGTAATGGACTATAAAGCTACCAGGAGCAGACAGCTGCTAACTTCTCCATGAGCTGAGGACAAACAGAGCCAGCAGGGCAGCAAAGCCTAGCATGTGCAGAGGAAGGAGGAGACAAGTTCCAGGGTGCTGACTGGGAAAGGCTCTGGGCAGGCACACTCACTTCCCTACCAGCAGGGCTGAAGCTGTGCAGAAAGCAGCCAGGGTGTAAGGAAAAGGTGAAAACAAGTTTATGCAACATGGACACAGCACGCTACACACAGAAAAACAGCCTTATGTTTATGAATATTGAAGAGGCACAACTAGCAAACTCCTCTGAGACACTGAGTGTATCAGCTTGGCCGTGGCACAGACAGGAAATTTGATCAACCCACTTTTTACATGAAGGAGAGCAGACAATGAGCTGCTCCTATATAAAGTGTAAATGCATTCCAGGAGATTTCCTCTCCCATTTGCTCTGGGGACACTGCTACAGGCACTGGTGGTGCCAGAGTAGTTACCATACAGAAACAGGAGAGAAATTAATCATTCTGAGCCACTTAACAAACATATGCTTGGACAGACAGGCTTTACTTAGGGCTTTGAAGTCCTAAACTGAACATCCAAATCAAAGACAGCTAGTACAGATGGAGGAGCAGAAGGTTATTGACTCAGACAACAGTGCTTGACAAGCAGGGAGCTCAGTGCTGCAGCAGCTGCCCTTTCAAAATGGGTTTTATCAAAACACGACAAAATGGGATTCACCCCTGCACAGGCAGTGCGGGTGTACACAAGCAGGGGACGTGCTTTTGAGATTAGCTGTTAACACGGCATTTTCCATTTTCAATGAGACCCAACATATGCAGGAAGAGAAGTGATAACACCTATTGCATCCTTAGGAGCTTTAGCAAAGCTCACTGAAGTTAACTGAAGAGGAGGGAGGAGCAAGGTACCTCCATGACCTGCCCTATCCCACAAACTTCAACTTGCACTGAAGTGCAGCACTAGCAATCTGTTCACAATTGCAACACAGCTTGAACCACTGGGAATTTCTGTGGTTTTCTGGTTCTTATTATTGTTTTATCCTAAAAGATAACATGGAGGTTTTCATGATTACCATTGGCCAAGATTTCATTGACTCAAAAAGGGGCAAGTTCAAACTTGAGAAGAAAAATGACCAAAATATGAGGGGAAAGGACATAAATATAGCAGATAAAAGAGAGGATAATGGTGTCCTAACTTTAAGTTACCACATCCACGACTCTTTCTTCCTCCCAGTGTTAGTTGAGCAATGCAACTAAATAATTAATTTATATTTATAAAAGTCCCTTCCTTATGGCAAACTGTAGAATCATAGAATGGATGTGTTGGAAGGGACCTTAAACAACATCTAATTTAAACCTCTCTGCCATGGGCAGGGACATCTTTCACTAGACCAGGTTTCTCAAGGCTCCATCCAGCCTGGCCTTGAACACTTCCTGGGCTTGTCAGCCACAGCTTCCCTGGACAGCCTGTTCCAGTGCCTCATCACCCTCACAAGGAGCAATTTCTTCATAATATCTAATCTAAATCTACCCTCTTTCAGTCTGAAGCCATTTCTCCTTGTCCTATCACTACATGCCCTTGTAAAAAGTCCCTCTCCATTTTCCCGTGGCCTCTTTAAGTACTGGAAGGAGCTCTAAAGTCTCCCCAGAGTCTCCTCAAGGCTGAACAATCCCAATTCTTTAGGCCTGTCTTCACAGGAGAGGTGCTCCCGTCCTCTGATCATCTTTGTGGCCTCCTCTGGACTCGATTCAAGGTACACACCCTTCTTACATTGAGGTCTGTTGGATGAAGAATTCCATGTGGTTTCACCAGAGCGGAGCAGAGGGGCAGAATCACCTCCATCATCCTGCTGCCCACACTACCCAGGACTTATTTGGCTTTCTAGGCTGCAAGTGCATATTGTTGGGTCATGCTGATCTTCTAATCAACCAACACTCCCAAGTCTTTCTCCTCAGGGCTGCTCTCATTGTCACAGACTGCACAGAGTGGCAATTTATCTATGTGAATTAAAAGCGAACAATTATAGAGCTGATATTTGTAAAAGAAATGTTCATGGGGAAAAATTAGCACAATTCTGAAGGAAAAAATGAGTAACTTGTGGCAGCCTGAGGGCAAGAGGAACTGACACGATGTTATTGCACACTTTATGCCCATGCAATATTAATGCAATCACCATGACAACCATGACATCCTCTGAAATTATACACCTTTACAACTATGGAACGTCTTCTGAAGGAAAAAAACACATCTACAGCTTGCAGGAAGGCTGCTTTAATCTGAAATCTATCATTCTTTTTATAAGGATTCAAACATTTCTTTAACATCTCTTTTTCCTAAAGGCTATGGTAAGTTTGTTTCTATTGTGTGCCTGGCCTAAGCATAGTCATGTCTGTCGGGTTCTTTTTCCATACTGAAAAATAAATGTATGCTCTAAATTTACATGATTATAATTTAAAGGCAGCAAGTCATACAAGAAAAAAAAAAAAGTCTGCACAAAGTAGCTGACCAAAGTCTCATAAAATTTGAAATGTTCAACATGTCAAAACCAATCACAGCTACATCCACCAGACACCTTGCTTAATCAGGAGCTGAGGTAGGATGCATCTTTTACATTTCCATAGTGTTAGCACAGTGTTTTCAGTGAACAGATAATCTGCATCACACTGAGAATAATATAGGAAACTACATAATCTAGGAGCCTGAATAGCAGCCATAAAGTAATTGCTCAGAAAACTAATATAAAGGCCACCAGACACTGTGTCATGACGATGTTATCCTTTTCATAATGTATTCAGAAAAATCAAAATGACATAAGCAGGCATTAGTAATGATGCCTCACTTCTAGAAAAATGTCTCATGTAGATTGCATACACTGCAGTCCTCTGCTTTTTATAGCCTTGTTACTCTTCCTTCCAAGTTGAAACCGGGCTGGGATTCAAATGCTCATTCTTCCACTCATTTCAATAGGAAGTGAAAGCATCAAAGTACCTCAGTTTTATTAGACATAAAATGAGGAGTTATGAAACAAGAAATAGTAAAAACAAAGTGGTAAGTGTCCTGCCCCCAGCAAAATCTGGGGTGGATGTTCAAGGTAGCAGCTACTTAATTTTGTTGCCCTGTTACTGAGGATGAATGCACTGGATGGTGTCAGAAGGATATCAGCCTCACTTTGGGCAGTGGCTGAAAGTCTTCATCCAAAAAAAATACCTTAAAAGCATTTAAGAGTTTCAATATCCCTGCCTATTTGCATAAAAAGCTGAAGATAGAGGAAAAATAAGACAACCAGACGACTCCTTGATCCACCAAAATCAAGTTCAAAAGTCCAAAATTTACCCAGCTTCACCATTTCCTGATTGGACACATATATGGATCTTCCCACTGCTTTAGCCTTACAAGGTACTCCAGCACAAACACAGCATACTCAGAACTTGTGACAGACATTGACACATTTCAGTGTCAGACAGCCACTCTAACACATTGCCAAAGAGCCCTGCACTAGGTTTGTCTCTCTTACACCCCAGGCAGATGGTGGGAGCTCAGCTCTGGTGGCAGGGGATGCTCTGCCTCCAGGGCCATTTCCAGGCAGAGGAGGAGGTGGATGCTGTGGAGCCAAGTGGCTGGTCCTGACCAAAGCATTCATCCAGTTGAAACCCGGACACCGATCTCAGCCATGGACACAGCTACTCATGAAAATTCTCCAGTATTTTCGCTGTTTCCTCCAGCTCCAGCATTGGCTCCATTGTGTGCTTGTCTTGGGAAAAAAGTTAGAACCATAGGAGACAGGCTCTGTGCAGTTATGTGACCCCACTCAGGGGAACAGAGCAAACACTGCCTTTTAATTAATTCCTACTGTCATCATGATTATAGTGATGCCTAAAGATTTTAGCTTTTTATACATTTTTCATATTTTGTAGCTTTGTAGATTGTTAATACATGGTTATATAGCTCCTTGTATTTTTCCTGCCCTTTCTCTTAGATTTTAGAATAATAAGCTAACCCTTCTAATGCACACTCGGAATTCTGTTAAGTCTTATCCTTAATAAGAAGCCTGACAAAGACATTTTGTTTTCCACTATAACTTAGAAGACGTTACAAGAAAGCCCCTGAAGCAACTCCAGTGGGGCAGAGCCTTGGGGGCAATTGCCTAACCAACTGCTCTTCTAATTGGACAATATTTGCTAGACTAATTCTAATTTGTTAAACTTATAAAAATTATAGAAATCTGATGCCAGGTGTGCTCATAACCATGGGGGCACCTGGAAGCTTCCATTAAAGACTTGGTTTTTATCTTACTATTTTAACACTGTTGCAAGTTTTGTTTTGTTTTGTTTTTATTTTAGACAACAATAGAAATTGTCCCAGTGACACAAATTCTTGAGCATAACTTAGTGAATATAAGTGTCTACTTCTGGCAGTAGTTGACTAACACAATAAGGGGTAAGAGTTGCTAAGGAGAGAGTGGAAGCCCTGGAGAGAGATATTTGTTATATTGCTTAAACCTCTGTGTGCTTTGCCACAGTAAGAATAGCACCATAGCATGGGTGATCAAACACGGGCTTGGGATAAAGATAGAAAACAGTCTTACACTTTCAGATGAAAAGTTATATAACCAGCAAAACTAACCAAGGAATGTAGAACACACCAAATGCTTTTCCCTACAACACTCCCTGCCAAAAACTGTATTAAAAAACAGTCAAGTAAACTAAATCTGAAAATTCTTGGGACACATTTTGTCCTATATTTAGTTAAAATATTGTATATGTGTATATGCTAGAAGAACCTGGAAGGGTTGTATAACATCTTTTTTTGGAAAATACTACAGTCAAACATCAGACTTATGCAAAGCTCAGTTCCAGTGACACGATTTTATTCGTGACACTAATTTCTGTGATTATATTGGCAGGAATTATTGAGCCACCCACTATAACCAATATTAGAACATTTTATTAATACGTGGGGTTTGGATGTACATCTATGCACGTTCACTAAAATGAAACCACTTCTGAAGCCAAAGAGAACAAGTAGAAGGCACTTTAAGGGCAAATTTCAGCCAAACCTGCTCAAACTGATAGGATCAGATATGGCAAACATTGCTAAATCTTCACCTCTGTATGTAGAAAATCAGGCTACAGCCCCTTCTAAAGGACTGAGATTGCAGCAGGAGACCCCTGAACTCTGAGCTCCCCACCTGAGCTCAACCCCACTCATGGAAGCCTGACAATCACCAGGCTTCAATCACTACATCACGCCTCTCCATCTTATCATTCACCCTGGAACTTTTATTATTGTTATTATTTGGGTTAACATAACACCATGAAACACCATGAAGAATACTACTTTGAAAACACACAACAAGATGCTCCATAACCCTGGCTGAGTTCTGTAGCCTCAGCCCAAAGCAAGAACCAAGAAACTGCACACGCATTGGTGTAGAAAAAGCAGTGAAACAACGTTGATCACCACAACTAGCCAGGATCCCAGCACATCGGCAGGTTGACTATTGTAAAGTAAGCCAATGGAATTGTGCTGATTTACTGAGAAAACATCCTGTCGAGTTTGTATTATACTTAACTGCTGCTTCGTATTTAATTATAAAAATCTTAGAGCGACACAAAAGCCTACAGCAACACAGTTGTTGCCTGCTGTGCACCAGCTGTCTGCAGTGACAGAGCATGACAGACAGCCCCAGTCTTGGGAGGGGGGGAGGTCTAAGGACTAGAGCAGTCCCTCAGCAACCAAAACCACTGGCTTCTTCATGCATTACAATCTTTGTTGCAAGAGTATTTTCCCACTGTGCCCATTTCCATCACTGGTAAACAATTATTATTGTCTGGATAGATTCTGCTTTCATTTTCTTCAGTGTGAGGAAAAAACACCATGAGAAAGAAATTACAGGGCTGGGATTTTAACCCTAATGCATCTTTTGGGAAGTGTGGTAGGTTGAACCTGAGCTGATGGACAGCTCTTTTGACCAGTAGCGCTTTTCAAGATTTCCATATTTAAAGCCTGGGGGAGACAGGGAGTGCCCTTTTTCGGTTTGGCAGTCTCCTGCAGGAGGGGGGAGATGGGTGCTGAGGCTCCGCTGCTCGGAGCGGCCTCAGGCCACCCCCCGGTGCCGGGGCACAGCCCCGGGTGCACGCGGGAGAGTCCCTCAGAGCCCCGGGCAGCTGAGGAACANAGGGGCTGTCGGACTGTTGGCTGATGCAGTTTGGGAGACCACAAAAACGCAAAAGAGACCTCTGTTTTCTTAAATAGTGGAGAGACTTTTAAGAATTGTGACTATTGACCAAGAATCATGTTTTGTTATCCTTTGTGCCGGTTTTGGGAAGGAGAAAAGGGAGGGGGGTTGCTGGAGCAAAGGGAGGATTTTTGCTTTGATTTCTTTTTTTTTTTCTTTTCCTTTTTAGTTCTGTTAATAAACTTTCTCATATTCTTTAAGTTTGAGCCTGCTTTGCATTCCTCCAAATCTCCTATCTCACAAAAGATAAGAAATGCGAACTGAAACTGCTACAGGAAGACTGAAGAGTAAATTCCCCTGATCTTTCCACTGTTGCCCATTGGATGGGCAGCCCCTGGTACCCAGCCCAGGGGATGCTCCAGGACTTTGCCAGGCTATGCAAAGCCCCACTCCCAAAGCCCAGGCAGCGCTGCTGTTTTCAGGTGTTGAGGAAGTAAACACAGCAGGCAGAAATCCTTCCTTTTAGGGAGGGAAAAAACCCATGATGACAACCTGATATACAAGTAAGAGCTCATGGTTAGCTGGGGAGAGAGGACTCAGATTCAGCCCTGGATTTGTGTTTTGGGGGAACAGGAAAAAACAATCTAGAATGGTATTTTTTCCTCCTGGACAAATTTAGTGAGTCAGTTTCAGCAAATTACTGTCATTAAACACATTTGAAAGCAGCTGTTTTCCCCCTAAAGAGGGGAAAAACCAAAGATAATCATACTCAGAATCACGCTGCTAGGACCATGGCAAGAGTATTTAATATTTTAGAGGAGATTGGAAGAAACTTATAATAATGCTAAATTATGAAATAACCAAGCCAGAAGAGATTTTTATTTCTGCCTTCAGCTGCTGAAGATGAATGCCTGATAAGTCCCAAAGGATGTTCCTTCCCCTCTTCAGTCTCCACTCCCTCCCAAAAAAAAAAAAAGAAAACATAAAAAAGGCTCCAAGTTTTCTGAACAGACTGAATCTGAGATCAAAAGAAATGAATTTAATAGAAGAGGATCCAACACAGAATATCACTTGTAACTTGTCCATCTTATTTCCAGTCTCCCCTTCAGGTATTAATCACTTTTCCATCTGTGTCAAGAGAGGCTCTCTATGATTTTGGAAAATCAGATGTGATAAAAATCATGCTAAAAATATTTCAGTTGCAAAATATGATGCTACATAAAATACCAGAAGGCCAGAAATAATTCACAAGGAAGCTTCCAAAATGCTTCAACACTCGTGGTAAAACTGCACTCTGAATCATAAAAACCCTAGGAGAGAGACAAGTCTCCAAATAAATTTAAAGCTAACTGAAACCTTTTGTACATTAACATTTAGAAAGAAGAAAAAAGAAGAAAAACATTGAAGACATTTTGAAACACATTTTACAAAGAGGTCCCTGGGTGGATGTTCACACCTACAGTTCAAAATTTTTATATTTAAATTTTCAGATAAAAGTGAGAAATTTAGGTAGGACTTTAAGGAACTCGTAACACGTGCTACCTGAACAAACGCTATAACAATGGGATTTTAGTGTGTCACTACTCGTCTGCAGAGCCAGGCACGATGGCTTTGTGCTGCTCTGATGCCACTGTAAAGTAAAGCACATGAACTGAAAACACCTTGACAGTTGACTTTGCATTTGCCCTTGACTGTGAGCACACACATGGTTAATCCCACAGCTCAGCTGACAGTGGTAATTCATGTCAGCTACACTGTTCCACTGACTGCATCTTCATGTGTGAAAAGCCAGTTCCTAATTTGTCTCAGGCAACTCCTTGACTCACTATTATTTTGCAAAATTACCCAGTACTTCTGCTTCTGACTAATTCACTTAATTATAATCTCTCTATATGCTTTAACATGTCATTTCCTCTGTGCCTTTGGAGCGGGCTGCATTTTTCACGTGAAAGAAGATTGAGATAAAGATGTACATTTTAGCTATCTTCAGTCGATATTTTACAGCATCATTTCACAAGGCCAGGAAGAGGTTTAATGTTGCTCCTCCTGAAGCAGAGCAGTAAGGCAATATTAGAAATTATCTTGTAAACCACACTTCAGTGTGCTACATTTAAAGTGCTCCAGAGATGGCTCTGAGAGAGCAAAATCAAGAAAATCATGTGCCAAGAATGGGCAAAAGGCACGCAAGAACTGAGAACCATTAAATTCACTATCGACTGTACTGTTTTTGACCATTTATTTGTGACAATACCCTCTCCACTGTCTTTCTTCCACTGTGTGTTATTTTAAATGACAACACAGAAAACATTGTACTGCAAGACCCACTGCAATAACAGATTTTCAGAAAATTTCCATCTTACTGTAGCCAATAAACATGCAATCATTTAATGTAAGCAGGCCAAATTACAAGGCTGAACTTAGCTCTCTCCATATATTTAAAAGAGCCATAATAATGAGCATAAAGCTTAAATTTGTAATTTTTAATCCCTTGCTACAATATATGCTAGCAATTCTGCACAGTTGTATATACCTCCCCAGGAAGCAATCTGTCAGCATAATGACCACATTTAAGTATTATTTCTGAGATCAAATTGGTGTAAACCAAAGAAAAATATAACAACTCACTAGCCTTCACTGTCTGCCACTTGACCATTAGCATCGTGGAACGAGTTTTTCATTTCAGCCTTCCTAGGTGGGAAACTCCAAACTTTTCACTCCAAACAATCTATGTGCACCCTGTAGCAGGTATTACAATGCCAATCAAATGTGCTGCTGCTGTCCATGCTGTTCCTCAGCTAGAGCAGCCATGCTAGGCTTCTGTAATTCACAGCAAGTCATAACAGTGCTATTGTCTGTGGATAATCATCTGTGGGAACTGCTGACAGAGGGAAAGGAGGAAAGACTCTCCATTATGTTAAATCCAGTTTGGAAGAGCCCGAAGGGAGGGGGAAGCACAGACTCATGGCCCTGAGGTGCTTTCAGAGCACGCTACCATGCTCTAGGCAACATCCTCCCTCAGCTTGCCAAAGCTCTGACATGTCCAAGTATGGCCTCACAGCAGGGCCAAAGGCAGCCTGGTGTCTGTGCACAGCAGCTCTGTTTCTTGGAGACTCTACGTAATAAAATCACCAGAAAGCCAGAAAGGATTGAATTCCACCTCCTATTCTACAAGACAGAGGATGAGGGCAGAAAATATTTCTTCTGCAACATCACCCACATTATGGAGAAGGCTTGGCTTATCACAAGAGCCTGTGTTGTCCCAGGAGCATCAGGAGGAATCAGGAGTTTAGATCTACGGGAATGGTATGGTTAGACCTACAGGACAGCCTTTGGAGCTCGCAACTCTCCCACTCATCTTCAGTGGCATTTACTAATGAGCAGCAAAACGAGCACTTTGTTGGTTTGAAGAGTTTTTAAAATAAATTTTGTTCTACAGGTGTCTGGTGTAGTCAAAGCAGAAAGGAAGGCTGCTGTGAAGAATTAAAGCAGATCATAAAAAAATAAAGAAAATAAAAAAAGATATCCTATTCCTTCATTGGTGCAGTTGTGCTGTTTTTCTTCAGCAATATGTTTGTTGCTGCTGTGAAATCAGATACTGATTGGAAAGAGTAGAAACATAGAATCCACAAAAACCTGAAATATCAAAATTAAGTATGTCAATTTTAGGGAATGTCTGGTCTAGAATACTCCAAAGAGCATTTGATCTTTGCTTCTTTTCTTTCCCCTCTCACCCACAGACAGCTGCAAATGTAGGTCTGAAAAAACAAGGGTCAGTTGCAAAAAGAAAAATATTAATTTTAGAAGCTGCTTTATGCCTCTTATTTTTGATTATCAGGCATGTTACATATTTGCTTATTTACTTTTACCTTGTTAGAGTATAGGTCCAAATTCATTAACATACTGTACTTGCTTTATACTACCCCGAAGAAGAAAAGCAGCCGTAAACTCTGCTGAAAAACACCTGATTACACTTGCTTTGTATGGACAGAATGAAATAAACCAGCACGAATATATCAGTCAGCATGGACATAAAAATCTGGTTCTACTGGTAAGAGATAATTTGCCATCCCAAAATGTTAAGCTTTAAATGGCAGATGTGCGTCTTTGCTTCTGACGTAATTTCCATCTTTGCTATAACATTGAGATACATCTTAAAAATTCTATATTATGATTGTAGTTCCTGATTTTTAAAGGTCACTTTTACCACATTTCCAAATCTGTTGATGATTGAGCTTAAACACCAGGGGAATGATTCCTGTAATGTCTTTGTCTATTCAGTGTCTATTTCTCTCTACTTCCTGAAGGATATCAAATCGTGAGGAATATTTAACTCCCTGGTCACATATGTAAAAATTTCATGAGACTTCTGTATTTATTTTCCTAAGAGAAAAGGGATTCATCTCTGAATTACTGTGTTTATAAAGTATTACACCCAAAGCATACAAAAGTCAATTCAAGTGTTCTGAATAACATTAGTAGACTTAACATCAGACCTTAAAGTCATTTGTGGGAGAACAAAGATGTCCCTGTATGCCTGGATTTTTACACTGAAAGCCATTGAAGTTGTTCATTATGAATAAGCTGATGATTTGAACATTATTTGTTGTACTTTAAACTCCAGATACAAGTCAGAGACATCTTGGAAGGCCACTTCATCATTTTCTCCTTACCTCCCTCACTGTTTCACATTGCAGCCCAAAGACACTGTCAGGTCTGTATGCAGCAAACCTGGGTAATATACACAAAACACGTGTGCTATTCGGCTGTTTTCTTTATAGTTTGCAGCACTTTCCCTGAGCTGTTAATGGACCTGTCTGTGTCCTGGCTCAGCCAGACCAAGAGCTGTTTATGTCTTCTTTTCTCTGCTAGATCATCTACATTTTCACAGGAAGTAGAAGATGAAAAGTTCTCAAAATTGTCTGTGATTTAATATACTCATCTTTAAAAACACCTCATAGATCTCCGTCATAATTGGCAATGCAATATAGAGGTTTTTTAACTAGATTCCCCCTTCACTGAAAGT
The DNA here is from genome assembly GCA_013397815.1 of Aleadryas rufinucha. Classification (NCBI taxonomy): domain Eukaryota; kingdom Metazoa; phylum Chordata; class Aves; order Passeriformes; genus Aleadryas; species Aleadryas rufinucha. Next base: position 331,107 of record VZTH01004195.1, on the reverse strand, counting down.
CTCACGATATTTTTAAACGTTTGGAGGGTTTTTAATTACCCTTGAGATGAAAAAAAAACCGAACTTTTTTTTTTCTCTCTCCCAACAGATAAGTGTTTTCATGCCAATTTCAAGATAGTGTTGTCTTTAGGAAAGACACAGTCAGCAGAGCACCAGCTTCCAGGGCTCAAGCAACAGAAATACATTGTTGGGAGCCCTTCCTTCTAGACTTCAGCTGTGCTGCTTATTTAATTACATGATTTAGTCAGGCAATATTCCCTCTTGGACTCATCTGAAAGCAGCAGTGTAATATTTTGAGGACAGAATTATAAGCAAACCTACCTCAAAGTAGTAAGGATGCCTGGCAGTGAAGTGCATGTGATTTACATCACCTCTGAAGGTAGCTGAAAGTATTAGACTGCAAAGACTGAAGAGAGTTTCCAACAGACTGGGTATAATCTTCACTTTGGGGTTACTGGATCCCAAATCCCCAATACTGAATCAGTCCCAATCACCCTGAAAGCACCCTGAGCTAACAGCACGTGCAACTCAGATCTATCAGCAGAAAGGGGCTTTCACTGGATACTCATTATCACACTCTAATACTTGGATGCTGCAACTCTGGGAGCATCTTATCTTTCATTCTTGCAGTTTCTAAAAAAGAGAATCTTCATTTGCTTTTGACACTCAGAGCCAATGTAGCTTTTTAAACAATACGAATAGAGTTGGCATCAGACATGCAGAAACTCTGAAAGTCTTGGTGTTAGGCAGAACTGAGTCAGAGCTTCACCGTCTACTTCTTTTTAAGCATGAAGGAAATACTCTTACATATATTGACACCTGACCATATTCAACATGACAGGGCACAGATATCTCATATGAACAGCACAGTTATCCAAAATATGAAATACAGATGTAAGGCCCCCTGAAGAGGGAGTCATACACATACAGGTTTTGGCTCTTTTCTCAGCAAACTTGCCATAATCTATAGGATTTTTGTATTTTATGTAGGACAGTGATAACCCTTAATTTCTGAATGTATTATTTTTGCCTATGGATGCTGGATTCCCCCTATGTGGTGGGTGCATATGTCACCTACGTGGATGATATGGGATACACTAACACTGAATTCTGAAAACAGGACAATCTTTCTGATTTTTACAGTAGTCTGATGCATTGCCCCAGTGATCCTTTTCACTCTCTTCTCCTTCAGTTTTTCACTCATAGGAAGGGAATAACTATTTATTTCTTCTAATAAAGACCTTTGAATGAATATTAATATATTTATATAAATAATTCTGTAGCATGAATAAACTGTAACACTGCACTACCAATAATTTCTGTTACATAAGTATTGTAATATATATTTATTTATGAAGAACTTAAGGACTAATTAGATTCATATGAATCTTGATTAAATGTTTACATTAAGGTAAACCACTTCACAATAGTGTTAAAAAGCACGATGCAAAAGGTTTCAGAAAAATTATCAATGCAATGAGGACAATCCTTCCTCTTAGAGCCAAGTACACATGAATATCAAACACTTCAAACAGTAACAAAAATTCCCATCGCTTGGAAAAAAGGAAATAAGAAAACAAATGGAATTCCTCAGGGCTGAAATTTAATAATTTCTGAGATCAGACTTCTGTTAGGAGTCTCAGGTGCAACCATTACACACTTAAGCAGACCTGACCAACCTGCTCAGGGGAGGGGAAAAAAACCCAAAAACCCCAACAAACCAGTAAAGTAAGAAAACTCACTGGAATTTGGAACACATTGATAATCTTTCTGCTAACAAAAAGATATCATTGCTGTTAATCTCCTTAAACAGCCTTATGGGTTACAAGTTTCATTTGAAACAAATAGCTTTAGCTTGAGTCAAGGCACTTCAAAAGATAATTTTTTATCTGTTAAAATTAAAATTACCTTTATTTTCTAGAAAATAGGAGATTAATTAAAGAGACCCTGAACTTCCTTTATTAGGACAATAGAGTAGTTTTTCGTCTTTTTCTTCTTTGTGTCGTTTGCTTGGTTTTGTCATTTTTTTAGCAACAAATAAGAATTCTGAAAGCCCAAAATTTGTCACTCACATAATCAGGTGATTTCATTAACTGAAGAAATGAAGGGAATAAGGACCTGAAAAATAAAAAAAGTTAACTCTGTTGACATAAGGAACACAACATTAAGTACCTGGGGTTTACCACCAGCTTTATCACTTAAGGAAAAAGCCTATATGGGTAGATATACTTCTTTTTTTTTTTTTTTTCTAAATTACAACAGATGTCCCTGAAGAAAGCTCAGATGACCCTGCCTTCCCATTTTCACTGCATATTGGCTCAGCCTCAAAGCTAACCAGAGGTCATTCCTCTGAAACACAGGACTGTGGAACAGAATTACTGCTCCTGCTCTCAGGGCCTAACCCTTGTTCCAGAAGGGTGACATCATTGCCAAGCACCAGCAAACTGAAATAAGACCAAGCAGATTCCTGTTACTTCGTGTACCTCTCTGAAAGATGCACTTTACAGTCCGAGTTCACTGCCTTGCAGGAAGAGGATGCTTATTTTTAGCAACATCCTTGAATGTTTCGACCAGTGTGCAGATATAGAAGCAAACAAGACAATTGCTAAATCTCATTGCTCTGGTTTTTTGTTACTGAAGAACAAAGTTAAATAGAATACAATAGTGGATTTATGTAGTGTAATCAAGCACCAAAGACTGGAAATAAAAATATAATTATCTTATGATCTTTTTTTATTAATTTTTTAATTTAAAAAAAAAGTAAGAAAACAAATTGAAGTCGCAACTTATTTTTCCAAACGGAATGATTCATGTCCACAGTTTTGAAAACATTACAGAATTCAGACTATGCAATCAACCAGCTTCAGAAGACTTGACTTTAGAAACCTCCAGCAGCATACCTGCCCTCTTTCTTTTCTTCCCACACCAACAGCATCTGGTCTGCCATGGTATCTGCCATAAGATTACTGAAAGGAATTCCGTAATATTTCGCCAGAGTTTTCTTCACCCATCAGTTCAGTATCAGTATTTCTTGAATGGAAACAAAGACAGGAGCTACAGATCCTCAGATTTGCCATTTGGCATCTCAGAGTTCACATCCCTATGATAGCTTTGCTCTGATTTGGGAAATCCTAAGTATTCCATATGCTAGAACTGCATGAACTCAGTACCTCTGAGGCCCTTGAAGGCCTTAATCCAAATCTCCTATCTCACAAACATATACTTCTTCAAACAGCCTGCCCCCAGCCCCATCATGGTAAGGCAAAGAGCAGGAGCAGCCCTGCATGGCTTGGGCTGTGTTTGTGTGGGCAGGAGGATGCGCCACCAGAAGCTGCCTGCTGGGGACACTGCACAGGGTCTGTAAAATGACAGAACAATAATTACTAGTTAATACAATCATAAATTTATTATGCTGCATACAGGGATGTGTACTCCTTTTCAGTTGAGAAATCACTAATAGCACACCTGTACTGATTAACCTTAGGTATATAACTGTTACAGACCAAACTGTACTAAAGGTGAAATATGGTATCACAAGCTTAGGCCACCAGCAGAGTCATCTTCCTTTGAATTGATTCCTCACTGACCAGTGCAAGAAAAGGATTTCCAAGATCCAGAGAGCAGTGGTTAACACTCTCTTCCAGAGGTATAAGCTTCCAGGAGACCATGCCTTCAGTGGAAATAAGAGCACTGGGCATGGTGACTGTAGACAGGTTGCTGCTTGTTTCTGTACCAGTGATACACAGAGGCTGAGCATCTGTGCACAGTCTCACTCAAGTGAATAACGAGGTGGGTGTGTCTACACTAGTTTTAATTTTCACCAGCAATGTGCTTCCAAACGAAATGCATCCTCATTTTTTCCCAGGGTGAATATGTTCTGCAAATCTGGTTCTGTACCAGGATTGCACCTAGACCTGCTGAGGGGCATTTGGTCCAAAAGAGCAGCTGGTTCAGAGTAACATCCCATGAAACAGAGACCTTGGGCACTGCACCCTTAGCAACAGGCATTTTACTCAAACAAATCTGCTTCTCGTGGTCTGTGCTGCTTGCTATCAGGTATAGCCAAGGTGAGTGTGAGACAAGTGACCCACGAGCACAGATGGATGAGAGACACTCCAGAAAAAGCCAGAGCTGGTGTTGCAGCTGAACCACAGTACAGCCCAGGCAAGCCACTGTAGAGCACAAGCAAGAACAGTATGGTGACAAGCCAGTCTGCAATACTTGGAAGAAGGACTTAAATGCCCTCCCTGATGATCCCTATAAAAGCTAGCAGACATGCAACTCTCCACAGATTCTTTCTATTCGCAAGGTATGTTACAAGTGTTCTGTTCTTCTCTAATGGATATAAAAAGCATGGAACAGTCATGCTGGAACAGGTCTGGCAATTTCAGTTTCAGCTACCAGCTGGTTTTAGTACCAGCTTTTATGCATCCTTGTAAAGATGTTCAATTTTACTCTAACAGGATTGCTGACAGATCATATTGTAAAGCGTTAGTACATAACATTTACTACCTTATGCCTGGATTTGAGAACACTGTATCTGAAGAGATGAAGTCAGCTATTTTTTATCAGAGAGAAAATATGATAAAACCAACTAATTTAAGATAAGGTTCATATAAACATGTTTTCTAAAAGGAGATAATCACACATTTTCCAAGAAAAAGGTTATATAGATCTAGTTTCTAAAGTAGTATTTTACTCTGTCTCTGGAAAGTTTAGACTGCTTTTCTAACCTATGCCTTTAAAGAAAGGCTCAGTACCTTTCCAGAACATAAGGATAATTAAATACTAAATAAATGGTCTGTACTACATCACTGCAGCTCAGAGAACCAGATCTCAGAAATGGCTGAGGGATAATAGTGGAGTTTTAGAGATATTTAAAGAGTAAGGCTGAATATGATTATCTCATATTCACTTGCTCTGCCACAGACTTCAAGTGCAACTTCAAGTAAGAAATTTATTATAATGAGTGAGATATGCCAGGAAATGGTCTTTCAGAGATTCTGCAGAAGTCAGTTTTGGTCTCTGTTTTCAGTAATAGAGTAATACCTCATGCCATTTCCATCAGTGGAAAAGAAGTTCCAGTTTTTTCTCACAGAAAGTATCCTTAACACGTGATAGCATATTACAGCATGAAAAGGCTCTGTTTCATATGTAGAAGAACCCTTCTCACCTATACTGCACATGGTATTGTTTATATACTCATACAAAATAAATAAAAAGCAACTGAACTCAGAACAAAAGGGGGATTTTAAAATATACAGAAGAACCATCTTGTTGCTAGTATTACATTATGTTATTGTTTATGACAGCATTTGGATCTAATTGCATAAGACTAAACAGAGACCATCTTAAAATGCTCACTAGATACCAAATATCATGATAAAAAGTTATGCATTAGCCAACATCCATTATAAGTCCTGCCATGTTAAAAGGTGGTTGCTCACTTGACTTACTGGCCAGCATGGGGCTTTGTGGTCATCACAGGTAAGTCAGAACTAGATCAGCTGGTCATCCTCTAACATTAGTGGAAGCAGAATTCAGCTGTGTGGGACAGACAACACTGAACACAAAATTCCCATCCATGCTGGCAGCAAAGCGATGGGCAGCACTGTCAGGTATGTTTTAGTGTTGTATTCTATTACCAGAACCTTTTGCTTGTGTCTTGAGAGAAATTCCTGACCTCTGATGCTGGTTTTGAGGGATGAAATGTGATGTGGTTTGATGTTTGTGGGTTTTTTTCCTAAAGAAGATTTGTATCCCTCTCCACACCAGGCTAACACTTCAAGCTTATTTACTGCAGTGAAACCCTGTTTGACCTGTAAATCATGATGCCCACTACACATGCTGCAGACTCCTTCGGCTCTGATTCACTTTGCGGAATGACTTTTTACATGTCCCAGATAACTGTGGGGAATTGAAAACTACCCATGTCTCAGTCTCATTAAATGCTATTCCAGATAATTCACCTCAAAAGATCATTTATGGAAACAAAGCAAAAAGGGGTTTGCATTCGTGGTCAGAGCAGGTATTTGTGTAGGAAACAAGGCAACTTCCAACTGGCAACTTTCAGTTCAGGATGAGTTTGTTCACTTTAAATGGGAAAGATCTAGATATTCTGGTTTTGGCAGTCCTATAACTCATCTTGGATCATCACTGCTTCATCCCTGATTTAGCATGGTTTCACACTTGGCACTCCACTGCCTCGGGTCAGGCTGACCAGCTGTGTCTCCCACCATTGAAATAGCGGCCAGCCAGGAGTTCTTGTTCCATCAGCAGGGTAACAGTGACTGAAAACACCACTTTTAAAAGTACCAACCCCAATAAAGACACATGATTACAGTTTATAGTGGGGCATAAAGCATTTAAGAACACAACACAGCAAGTGCTCAGAAACAGATGCCAAAACCTTCCTTGATCATACATAAGACATGTAGCTCAGGAGTTGCATGGTGGACAGCCAGAGGCTGTGTATATAACCATGTAATCATCATATGGAAACCATTGCAGAAGAGGAAATATGTAAGGATTCAATATTGCTTTAAAAGGGTTTATTCTTTATCTTCCAACGGTGTGCAGATCTGATAGCCTCTTTCCATCTGCTTCCTCTCCAGAACACTAATTATAGCATTCACAAGACAGATGTTAAAACCTTATTTTTCAGCTACAACAAGTCCCACAGCCACTGGCATCCCCAGCTGCTTCCTTTTCCAAAAGATCCACTCACTGCATTTCCTGTTACCTCCCTCTCCTAATAAACCCCCCCCTAAATCAATTTATCACTTGGCAAGTGCATTTATTGTAGTTGTGGATAAAGAACTGGGTGGGGGGGAAGCCCGGTAAATAGAAAGGTACACTGGTCACAGCTTCATGGAACTACTCAGCTTTTAACAAAGTGTGTTTTGTGAGCTAATGGCCCAAATTAAGCTACAGAGAGATTTCAGGCAGCCTGAACCGAAAAGTAATTTTGAAAAGCACTGAAGAGTAATTTTAAAAAGCACTCAAAGCTTCAAGTGCAGTACTAAAACAGAAAAAGAAAACATGTATGACATTTCTAAACTGCAGAGGAAACAATTACTCTGGTCCATAATAATTGATGTATCAGCAAGACTATAAGCACTTGTGGGATTTTTTTAATCAGTATCTTTAGCACAGCTGCAGTACTGTAGAACATTCAAAAGAGTGCAGTATCAGAAAAAACTTAAAAAAGAAATCATAGAAGGAAAAAAGACCTCTAAATTAGACCCATGAAATATTTAAACCCATAGCAAGACAATGAGCAAGCTTATATTGGTTATTTGAGGCATTTTCCATATATTGCATAAGATGGTAGCTCTTAGAAGAGAGACAGTGATCAGGGAAAACTTTCCAACAAAGACACTACAAAATTTTTTAGAGCATTACCAAGCTCTACCTCAAACTACCAAGGCCACAAAACTACCCACCTGCCTATTGAGCTGAAGAGCCTCCAGGGAGTAGCAGGCATCCCAGATCTAAAGCAAAGACCCATTCAACAAAGCTATTCAAATATCCCATAGAACAGGCATCTCGGATCTAAAGCAAAGACCCATTCAACAAAGCTATTCAAATATCCCATAGAACAGGCATCTCGGATCTAAAGCAAAGACCCATTCAACAAAGCTATTCAAATATCCCATAGAACAGGCATCTCGGATCTAAAGCAAAGACCCATTCAACAAAGCTATTCAAATATCCCATAGAACAGGCATCTCGGATCTAAAGCAAAGACCCATTCAACAAAGCTATTCAAATATCCCATAGAACAGGCATCTCGGATCTAAAGCAAAGACCCATTCAACAAAGCTATTCAAATATCCCACAGAACTATTGAGTTCTGTCACTTAGCTCTATCTCCTCCATTATCTACAGTCTTTGGCATCAGAAGCAAACTCATCCTTGTGATGCAAAATACATTTTGATGATGCTGTTTTGTGATTATCATTCTCTGTGGCATGACCTCCAGCTGTTTGACAGCAATAGAAAAACAAATCAGATATTAAAGATTAATCAATATAGGAGGATAAATAATTGTACCTTCTCGCCATACTTCTCACGTCATTTCTCTTTCAAAGAATTCAGCACTCCTAACACAGATTACAAGTGAAGAGATGTGCTGATACAACAGCTAGCAAAGTACCTTATTTGATACAATGAAGTGCTATAAGCATCACTTTGCTGTGTTTAAAGCACAGAAGCCTGTGAAGACACATTAACTCTACTATTTTGCCTTCCAGAATAAGGCTCATAAGAAAGATCCACCTTAGAAGTCCATCTTATACTTCCTGGGTCATTGGAAAATTGATTTCCTCAGAATCTCTTTTTGAACACAGCAAAGATTAATGGCTCTAAAGCAGAATAGTGGTTGGCAATGAGGCAAAGAAGTGCTTTCACAGCAGCCTTTAACTAAAGTCAGTTCAGGCAAGGAACAAACACCTTTCAAGGAAGCTGCATGCCTTCATCCAGGAATTTAAAAGTGTTCCATTATCCAGTTAAACTCCTGCAGTCCTGTTTCATCATTCAGCCTTTCCTCAGTATGCTACCTGAATTCTTCCAGAATGAACACAGTATTCTGATTTTTGTCTGTCTCCCCCATGTCTAATGGCATAATGAGTTAATTAAGTCATCAATTAACTATTCTTGTCTGACCAGAAACAGGACAGAGGCAAAAAGGGGATTAAGTATTTCATGAGTTTTCTTTCCAATCTGATTTTTTTTTTTTGTAAAAAAGCATATTAAATTGTTTAGTAATGTACAAACCTCTCAAGTAATTTCTAATCTTTAGGAATGGAAAATTTTGAAGCTTGTTGAGACGATCCAAACTGGTATCTTTTAGTAAAACACTCATTTTGTATTCCATCCCCATCTATCCTAGCAAAAGGAAATTTAAAAAAATGCTTTCCACTTTTAACCCCCTTTCATTTATAAATAACTCCACAATTCAAGATACACAAGAAGAAATGGAAACTGATGCAAGAAAATACTTCAAGAATGAATGGCCTAAAAACACATGCATTGTACAGAAAATCTCCTCAGGCCAAATCCATCCAGCTCAAAAGAGAAACAGCTAATGTATGACCAAGCCAGTCTTAAGTGAGCTGGTAGTTAAAAAAAATAAGATTAATTTCAAACTGAATTAGACATTGTGAAGTATTGTAAATAAGATTGTATCTGTGGGGAAAAAGAAAAGTCTGAAAGGATGATTTTGTTATCATCCAGAGGTGAAGAGGAGGGACAGCAATATTCTCACACAACAGGGTACCTGGCTCAGGTCCTCCTTCAGGGTACTGACAAGAGTTCAGCTTCAGTTCAAGGAGAGAAGCTAAGGCTCTCACTCTGAGACCTTCTATTGAACTTATTTTACTTAGTAGAAGATACAGACATTTGTTGCAAAGGAATGAATGATTAGGATGTAACTGTGACACAGATTCTAGTCCTTGCAGGAGAGACGTCAGCATTATATATAAATGAAATCAAATCAACATGGCAAGGTGAAAATCACAATTTCAGAGTATTTACTTGCCCATGTGTCAGGAAGATTTTCTCAGATTTCAGCAGGCCAAACCTAATTTAAAAATCAGACTGAGTTTGAGACTCAGCATCCCAACTGCCAGCTGAACATCCTTGCAACCGGACTATAGAAAATACTCTTAGTGTCATCATCACCTCACTTCTGTAGAAAGTATGGCAATGAGAAATGCTCCCTGGCATAGATCTATTTCAAAAAATGAGTTTCTGAAATGCTGGTATTACATGATGTGTTATTGGAAGAATGCAAGTTTTAGTTACTTAACATGCAATTTTAATTTTGCAAATTATTTCCTTAGTGATCATGCCTTCCTTACTTCTCAGAAGTACAAGTTTTGTTGTTTTAAATAATCTGAACTACACTGCACTCGCCAAAGGCTAAGAAAACATATTACCCTATGCTAGCTGACAGCAATCACTCGAAAAACTCTTTTAACTCACTTGAAATGCTGAACATTAAAGTGAAGCGAATTATGCAGTTCTAGCAGAAATGTTCATTGCCTTCTGCAGTCCTTTTGAAAGTGAATGAACATGTAACTCCTTTCAAAGCTTTCTCTGAAAGTCAGTTTGTGAAAACAACCCGTTTGCAGCAGCCATCATAGTTTAGCCTCAAACGACCTGAACACTTGTACTCTGGTAGTTTAGGGTCCTATATCATTGATACCATTCCAGTATTTCTCTCCTCTTTGCCAAGGATGTCAACTGACAGCGCACTGGATAAAAAACACCAGTGCTATCAGGAAGTGCTATCAGTTCTTTGCTGTAATTCCACAGGAGACACAAATGCTTCATTCCGCTTCTCTTACAGCATAAGGAAGTGTCGTATTTTAACACTGGTCTAGGGAAGACTCACACAGAGCACTTGGAGTTCTCTATTCATCTTAATTTCACAGATTTACTGGGGAAAAATGAAGTGATATAAAATAGCTTGTTCCTATCTCTGCACTTTAATATTTAAAACACTATAAAACCCATGTAACCTCATGATTTATCTTGCAGATCATCTTTGAAATGCTGCAACACTAACATTTCTGGTGAAGACAAAACTCATTAAAGACTAGCAAACTATTACTCTGCAGCTCTAGTAGCATTTCTTTCTGGCACGGCTTTTAACTAGAGGGAGAAAGATCTTGAAGGACTGAGAATCTGGATAGGACAACATGCTCCAAGATTAAGTGTACAACATACCACCTACTGTTTCCTAGCAGCACCCAAATACATCATCTCTACTTGTAAAATTGCATTAAACCCTGATAGCACTCACACAGAAACTTAACAGACATCTGAAGTGCAGCTGTGTCCCTCCTCTTCCACCTCTACTTACTCTGCTGAAGGGTGCTTCCTCTCTCCTCTCCACAGCAGGATCAGGGTGCCCTCTGCCCATTTCTTTTTGCTGAGTAGCTCAGAACCTTTTCCCTCCATATACAGAAGATCAGGCTGCCTGGGCCTTTAACACAGACATCAACAGCCTCACCTGGGAAGGGATAAGTAGCAGAGCAACTGCAAATACCTCACTGTTACTTCCTCATGATTAGAGCTCCAGACAACAAAAGCTTGCAAAAACATACCAAAAAACAACTTCATGCCACAACGCTCTCTCAAAGCTGCTTTCTTCAAATGTTGGACAGAGCTGTGAAGATCATCACTGAATATTTTCTTTAATGCTTTCCCAGAACATTAATCTCATATGCCCAACTGACTACAAATACCTTGAAAATGTTTTTCTGTCTCATCAGATGATAAAATTTATGACTTTCTTCCATTCCTTAAATAGAGTCAGAGGGCCAAAGAATGAAAACTTTATAAAGAATTAAGTTAGTAGGTAGAGAAACAAGGCAAGCTAATGACATTTAAGCCAAACCAACTTGGCTATAAAAGATACTGGCAGAATCTATATGCAACTTCAGAATGTGATCAAATGTACTCATCTCCATGTGCAGTCCCTATCAAATTTGACTTTTTTTTCGATAATCTGTCTAGAATTATGAAGGATTAAAATCACATTTTTGTTAAAGGCCAAAAATAGTAGAAAGGTCATCATTAGACACTGCGTGTAATGAAGTATCCTTGCTGACTTACAGACCTACAGGCCAAATTCACATCTTCAACATGTTTTAATGTTTACAACAGTAAAATTAAAATGTAATTTTGATTTTTTCCTGGTTGTTAGTGTTCAGTTTTACATTCTAAATTATGCAGTTGATAACTACAGATACTCGTTTTTCAAAAAAATTCACCTTTAATTCTTATTAACAGGAATAAAAGTTTTGGCAATTCACACCAAGTCAAAGTTAATAGTATCCTCAAGAAAATTCTGTGTTTTAATAACGAAGTTCTTGATGAAAGTTAGACAAGGTATTATAAGTTTGTGCTTTATGGAATCAAAACAGGAAGAGCTTCATCTTTGTTTTAATCTATCAAAAAAAAAATCATGACATACAGGACAAATATTAGCATTTTTGAATTAAAACAATTTAACATTCTCAGGATGACAGTTTCATACGGCTTTTATAATAGATTTTGTGGGTTGGGTTTTTTTAAATCACATTCCAAGAGAATCACGACACTGAAAACAGCGGAAGAGTGAAAGTTTGTGACCGCACCTCACCATATATTTTTCACAGGAAGATGTTATAGTTCCTGAGACAAATTATTATGAAACTATGTACAAAACTGATGGTTTATTCATTTGATTTAGTCTAGAAAACTGTGACTTTGACAAATGACAAAACCTTCTAGCAGTATGTTTCTATTTGTAAAGTGCTTCCCACTCAGTTACTCATACTGTACTCAGGGCATTCTGATTTTGTAGACAGAAGGACACTTGTTTGTAAGAGGTATTTGAGATGTGCTTGGTATCGTGCTGTAAGGACTTCTGATCAGACTGTGGATCACTGTGGAACTGTAAGCTACAGAAATTAAAAGCTTCACCTGCTCAGGTTCCTGGTTTCCTAGACTTTTCTTCATGCTTTTCAGTACAAACACATGCCGTTTTAAATACACTTATTTTCTAATCAATCTGCATATTCTTACATTACCATATTAAAAATAATCTTACATCAGGCATCTGCATGTTCTTCATCTGCAAAAGAAAGTACGGATCAGCACATTCTGCAGGATTCAAGGTACCAATTTCTCAGATGTCGACACAAATAGCACAACCCGTGAGGGAAAGCACAGCAACACCACCTCTCCCCAAATTTCGATTAGTGGGAGGACAGAAAAGGAGGGAGACTAAAGACTAAGGTAGCTGGGAACAGCTAGTTCTGTGAAGCTGCACTGACTTCCAGTGACAATGTATTTGGTCTTCAATGCCTTTGTTCCATTGCAATTAAAAAGAGTCAAATTTCAGATAGCACATTCTGATCAGTACATCCTCACAAGCATAAATCTTTCTTTTGTAACAGATGCTCTGAAATTCCTTTCAGAATTGACACACAGCACTAGAGAAATACAATTCTACGACAGAAGTGTATTTCTACACTGTAGGTTCAACTTTTTCCTGTCCTAATATCCAGAAGGGAGTGTGACTAAAAATAGTATATCATTACACTACCCCATCTAGATCTCAACCTATTGACTGCACTTTTAAAAATAAGCCTAACTATGCCTTAGATCAAGTAAATTACTGCTCAATAATCCTGATCTCTGTTGTGTCAGGTAATAGTCGAAGTCTTCTCACTACCACAAAAAAGAAAACACAAGCAGAGCAAACCAGCCAGAAATACCTTGTCTGGAATCATGACCAACTTTGAAAAGCACTGCTTCTGAATACACTAAGGACAAAAAGCTTGATAAATGCATTTTAACCCAGCCATTTTTAAGTATAGCATATTTTCATGATTTGGAAATATAACTGAGTAAAATTCTGGTCCTAGGTCCCTCTATCTCAAGCCAGCTTCTTTGAAAGAATTCCAGAGACAAAAACACAAAATGGTTTTCCTACACCAATGCAACTGAAATTTCAGCATTACTGTTCATCAGAGTCCAAAAACCCAACACTTGTGCAAAAACTACAAGCACTGCTTATAGTCCATGACTGATTAAGTTCCTTTTACCAGTCTGATCTTCCGCATTCATAGCCCACAAGAGCACTTGCATGGGCTACGAATTATTCCAGGATGAGGTGTTTAAAGACTCCTGTTGCACCTTCTACACTTTTTAAAATGAAATAGAGTCAAGGCTTTGAAGCTTACAACCCTGGCATTACTCTTTGACCCACAGGATCTTAGTTATTAATATGAAGTATAACAACTTCAAGAGACATTCACACAGTAGGATAGCCGGCATCTTGGCAGGGTTTCCTTTTCACTTGATTTGAAATAGACAATTATCCTTTAATTTTCCCCAATTCTGAATGCACACCAGCCTCCATGCTGTTCAGCATGCTGCAGAGGGATCTCTTTTGCTCCCCAAGGTTTTTCATAGATTTTAAATCATAACGATGCTAATTGCCTACATGGAACCAGAAACAGCATTCCAGCGCATGCCCCATTGTTCCCACGCTGTCATCCTGGACCTTGTTTTAGTTAATGAGAGGTTGCTATATTTAACATCAAATTACCTCCAGACTCCATATGTGGCATAACAAAGCCAAATAGCAAATTTTCCAAACCACCCTTCCACCGTGTTAAGCGTCTTAAAAATAACTACATGTTTAATGACAGCTGCATTTTACTGAGAGACTTCAACCACAGAAACGTGCACAAGACCATGGGGAATGAAGAAGTCTCCACAAACGTCTGTTTTTTTACATATACTACATTTACAATAGCCTGAAGGAATTTCTAAGGTAATAGAGGGAGCTTCCTTGAGTAATGCTAGAGAAAGCAGTTTGCCTGCACACTCTGCATGAAGAAATGAGAGGAATGGGGAACTGGAAAACAACAGAGCTCAGGCTGCTGAGGGCCAAGACTGTCCCTCTCAGACAGTGGTGCACTTGCAGCATTTCCTCCATGTTCTGCAGTGCTCTGACAGAGAAGCAGTCTCGTGATGGATGGAACAGAGATGCAGTAGAGCCTTATTAGAGCTGCAGTGAAAAGAGTGTGGCTACCACCACATGCATGCACATCCTCTTGTAGCTTTTCCTAGAGAACTGGGCTAGGCCGACAACTTTATCTCAATAAAGTTGTCAATCCTTATTCCACAGTATAATTTTAATTTCCCCCTTTTCTGCTCAATTACAGCAGAAGCAAATAAGATTTTGTGTGCTTGGCGTTCAGCTGCATCAAATCATGACACTGGACAAAGACTGATCAACCAGTGCAGCACATCTACAAGGAAACATCCCTGCTGGCCACCCATCAGGTCAGAAAAAACAAGAGTATCTGTGGACTAGCAAGCAAAGTTAATTCACAATTTTGTTCTGTGTTAAGATATGAATACTTCATAAACCACTAGTTATGAAATTCCAAAAATTCTCCCACTGAAGGTGTTGGAAAAACTGGTAAAGGAAAAATATTAATTAATTAATAATTAATGCTTCTAGAAGCACAAAATTTTCACATTCACTCTGAACTTCCTATCTTCTCACTTTTACTACCTAGTTACCTCCACAGAATGGATGCAAAAAGATTTCCATCACCACATTTAATGAAAAACATTTCTTTCAAGCAAGGCACAAAATTTAGATTTATTTAATTTGATTAATCCCAATTTTTTGTTTTACATTAAGTACAAAAACCAGCTTGAACGTAGGTGTAAATACAATTCCACAATGTAGTTCAGTGAGATTTAAAATCATATCCAGAACTGTAAAGCACAATTAAATGCAGCCCAGGATATACAGATTGCTTACCATAACTGCTGAAAGAGCTCATAATGTATCAACATATTTAACAACCTCCAGCAATCAGTTATCTCCTTTCTAATACTTCATTTAAAATGCATTTAGCAATTCTGTACCTAACAAAGAAAGCACTGAAGAATGAGAAGTGCAGGTAAGTTTTACTCCAGCAGAGGCCTAACTTAAACACATACACAATCAAAAATTAAACAACAGAACAATGACTTCAATATTTTGAACATTTCTAAGAACATAAATGCTAAGATAATATAGAAAAATAGCCACAGGCTCCAAGACTTATTTACTTCTCAAAGAACTTATGGTGTACTGTAGCTGCCTGAAATATTTTAACAATTATAGAAAATTGTATCTCCAGGTTCGGTAAGTTTGTGTTTTCTAGATGACAACATACATTTAAGACAACCATCAACTTATTTACAGTTAGAAGCTTATTCCTTTTAAAATCTGTATTAAAAAAATCAGTTTTGGCACTATCCCTAAGGCAATGGATGATATGTACCTAAGACAGCAAATCACATAATGAAAGTATAACCAGAAGAAAATCATCCTTAACTTATAAGACACTGTGAGGCTACAATTAAAGAGAAAATTAAAGAATCAGCACTTTCTAAGTCATTAAAACGCCCTATCCAAAATACCGAAGAGTCTTGCTATATGCAACGGGAAATTGCTTCAATCTGTGAAGTCCCTGTGCCTTGTCTTGTGGGAGAACCCAATATTTCTATCGTTATGAAGTTATCCAACTAGTTTTATTACCAGAAAATATCAAAAAGTTGAAGGAGAACATGAATTTATGTTTTAAGTAAGCAGAAAAAACATTACTCTGAAGTCCAGCCTTTGCTAACTGTCTATTTAAAAAACCCCAACGGTTTTCCATTCACTCCACTGAGTAAAGACCACAGCATCGAATTTTTTTATTGATACGAATAGTTTTAACAACTTCCTTTTTGTATTTCCATCAGCTTCAGTGATAGCTGACCCTTAAACATCAATTTCCCAGTGTTGCCACATTTCCACTGCAAAAGCTAGATTTCATAAACTGTGGATTTCATTTAAATTTTAAAATAATCTTTGCATTTATCTTAAATTTATAAAAAGATTTTTTTCAAAACTTAAGGCAAAAAACAAGTTTATTGGTTATGTTTCTTTAAGTCTGGGAAGGTGTACGAGGCTGTTTAAATATCAAAAAAGCTAACGCCATATACAGTATTACCAACAAAAGTAAAGAATAAGGCAGCATGCACCCTTAAGATGAAAAGAAAATTTAATTTTACAAGATGTTTAAATAATCCAAAGGCAAAAAGTGTCTGTCTCCTCTAAGAGTATCTTCATAAAACATGGAAATTTTAGAGGAATGTTTTAGAGGACATCAAGTTACTAAAATATTCCGTTCAACATTTATACAAATACATTACTACAATTGTAAGTTTACATACAATCAACTGACATCTCAGTGTTAACTAATTACTTAAATTTACAAGAGAAACATAAATAAAGCTGTTAAAACAGGCAAGTACAGTACTGATCTATCATTCAGCACAATGCATTTTGTACTTCTTTCACCTTGAAAAGAATCAGATTAGAATTGTGCGAAGTCAATCTCCAAACCTAAAAATAAAATAGAAGAGAATTAAGTATATCTATGCAGGTTTTACACACCATGGGCATATTCCAAATGTTTAAGTCCTGTTTTCAGGCATGTAATTTACCATTTAACAACCTTTTGTCTGTTCTCAGAAGAGGCCACAGTCTTTAAGGTTATTTTTAATAATGACATCAGTTACAGCATCAAAAACAAACTGCACATTTTTTGTGTCTGTGGCACATGTGAAGTGAGTGTAGATTTCCTTTGTGTCTTTTCTCTTGTTCAGATCTTCAAACTGACACTGAATGTAAGCAGCTGCTTCTTCATAAGTGTTTGACCCTAGAAGAAGAAAATTACTCAGTAAGCAGGTTTCTAACAGAGGAAGAACAAGATGCACACTATCTTTGATGGAACTGGTTCTTTAGAAACAGTTTACCTAAACCTGAATAGGAGTAATTCCACAGCCATTGATTTAAGATACCACTAAAAAAAACTTGGAAGGAGACCTTTTGGATGCATTTGTAAGAATAAAAACTTAGCAATCAATTCAGTTCCAGGTGCAGGAATAGTCTCACCATTTACTTCAGTGCCAGAGGAACAAAGTCATCAATGACCCATCACTTTCCTAGATTAGGATATTTTGTTTCCTTCATTCAAGGTATGTGCATCCAAATTTTATGTTTTTAAAAAAGGTCTGGGGTTTTTCCCACACTCAATTAAAGATACTTGGCATACACACTTCTCCTAAGCTTTTTAACTCCAACATGCTACTTTCTGTACAATGCAGTAGTCTGAAGTTACAATGAAAATTATACACAAAAATGCTAAGACTCGTTAAATGAATTCATGCTCTTCTGCTATGTATATCCTGAATAAGCCACATGTCAAAATGTATACACATTCCCTGTTCAAAAAACTCTCATGTATCTTGAGAATTCCTACTTATATCAAAGTACAAAAGTAGGAGAACATCAGGAATAAGAATGGGCTAAACAAACGAGCCACACAGTTGCAGCAGTAAAGTGTAAATGCTATCAGTGGATCAGCATTACTTCATCTGGATAAAAACACTTAGCACTATTTTATTTGTGATTCATAAAAAGAACCCCCCATCTTAAACTTTAGATCATATAAATATTTTAGATGCCTAGAGTTATAAGACTCCTCATAATCATCAAAAATTAGGTATTTAACAAAAAAAATCCCTTGATATCTGCACATCCCTCCAATACCTGCATATTCAGGGTAGCAAATAGTGAGAGGACTTCTTTTGATTTTTTCTTCAAAAAGATCTTTCTTGTTCAGGAATAGAATAATAGAAGTGTCTGTGAACCATTTATTGTTGCAGATACTATCAAACAATTTCATGCTCTCATGCATCCGATTCTGTAATTGAAAAAAAAACCCATCACTTTGTATTTTATCAGACTTCAGTAGTAAAATCAAGATACATATTTTTGATTAGTTACAAATGAACCAGTTACAAAACAAAGTTTTTAGCAAACAAAATCAAATTTTACTGCAGGGAAATAGAGAGAGTCTAAGACTACCACAAAGATCACTTCCACCAGCAGGGTTTAAGCAACTACTTTTTCTCATTTCCAGGTTAAAGTTTTTAATATTTCAGAAATTTTTTGTGTGTTTTGACATTTTGCAGTACAGATATTCTACAACAATTGCTGAGTTACCTGAATTTGTCTTAACACTAATTAGATCTTCTGGAAATTGAAAATAAAATCTACACCTAGCTGATATTCCAGAATAAGGAAAAAAGTTCTACAAAACTAGAGAATCAAGTAAGCAGGTATTTTAACTCTTACCATAATATTTAACTCTGTAGAAAAATTATCCAACATGTAAGTACTTTGGCCAAGTTCCAGTCATTTAAGTAGCAGGATGCTAGCTATGACCTTTGACTATATTTGACTTGAAAGGTTTTCTTATTCCTCTTTCCTCCCCAAATTATATTTTATAGAAAGTTGCAGAACACAAGGAAGAGCACAAGAGTCTGTTAATGATTCACATACAAGAGGCAAGCATCACTTCAGAGCACTCAAGGCAGTAAAATGCACCCTGTGCACAGTGGCACAGGAGTAAACTCTTGAAAGAGGAGAAAGGAGCCAAGGGTGTTAGAAAGGAAAGGAAGAGACATATTTCTGCAACTAAAACAAGAGATGGGAGAAACACAGTTAGAAAGAAACAAAAATTGAAGACTGAGGAAGGAAAGGAAAACAAAATGTGGTAAAGCAGATACAGATAAGTTAAAAAAAATCTATTATGTACTTCTAGCATCCATAAAGAGACTAAAATGCATATTACTGACAACATATCCTCAAGTTATGCTTCCCTTAAAACACGAGAAGTGTAGCTAAAAGAATACTTGTCTTTTAGTATTCCTTCTGAGAATATGAGGAAATACTTTGGAACCCAAAAGCATTAATTCCATCACCATTTCATTCATTTCACTGAGACCTTTTGCACAAATCCCATACACCTTATAAAGCAGTAATACTTCAAAAGACCCATTTATAGCTTTCCTTCCAAGCTTAGCTTCTGTCCAACAACTATTCCCTTCTTCAACATTAGGGTACTTGCCATTTCCTCGTCTTCAGCCAAGACCAAGTCATAATCACTTAGTGCCACACAAAAAATAATTGCTGTAACACCCTCAAAACAATGAATCCACTTCTTCCGCTCTGATCTTTGGCCTCCAACATCAAACATTCTGCAAAACAGAAGCAGAAAGCAGGGAATGAACTTTGGAATTTCTAGCTTTCTGAATATTAACCAATAAAATCTGCAATTACCAGCCGTGTGAGTCTGAGAACAACATCTTAAAAAGAAGGCAAAAAACCCTGTATCATTAATTACTATTTTTCTCAGTATAAACCTCAATTTTAATAAAGCCTTAAGACTTCTTATACATTTTAGATAACAAGTATGAGACGAAAGATAAACAAAATTAATTATTTACAATATTATATTTCATTAACAAAGTTAATTGTAACCTGTATAAAATAAAGAGCTTCACTAAAAAGTCTAAAATAATAAAAGACACTGATTAACAATGTGGACTCTCAATCCTAGAGAGTTTTAGCACCTCTCTCTTCTAAATCAAATTGCAACTTAAACCTATTCTTCAACTAGCCATGTTTAAATAGGCAATTTTTTTCAGAGATTATCTTAGAAGACAAAATAAGTATTACATAGTAAAAATAACCCTCATTTTCCCTCTAATAAATGCATTTTCTGGAAATGCAATTAAGTCTCACATATGATACACTTACTGAAGCTGACTTGTGCTTTTTATTATTCCCCTTTCCTGTTTTCCATGAGTTGTAAGCTTGCAAGGGCAGGGCAGGTAAAAAATCCCACTGACTTAATGTTAGCGCACTACACAAACACTGTAAATTGCACTTGAAGGGATTCAATTACAGTTGTTATTTTTAGGTATCTTCAAGTGTTCCAAGTTGCTAGACTTCTAATTTGAAAAAAACACAGTAAAAGTAAGAAGAGAAGGAAACAAATTAGAAGAAAAAGAAAGACCCTTTGCTTTCTCATGGAAAACTGTCAGAAACACTGTAACCTCTAACAAGGTCTTCTACTTGGGTGAACAACTGCAGAAGTGACATGCTCACTGCCCTTTTAATGTTCTACGTTGAGATAATACCATGTTAAAAACACTTGAAAGATTATTCCTGATGAAAAAAGGAAAGATATTCCTGCTCCTTACCTTCAGAAATATCTTTGAAGGCAAGTCTTTGGATATCACCCTATACAAATGTAAGCCAGCCACCTACTACACCTACTTAGTTCTCAAACAATTAGCAATGGCTGTACCCATAGAAGATACTTTGTAATTGTATACCTTAACAATTAATCCCTTAAATTTTAGTAATTATTTCTGTCAATTTTAATGCTATGCTTTATAACTTTATACTGAGATCTGAACTGCCGTAAGAATTAACACTTGTACAAAAAAGTGTTCTTTGAACATAAAAGTAGTAAATAATCAGACTCAACTTTTGGACTAGTCTATAGAAATATGACGAAGATGACTTGCTATTTGCATTTTGGATTGAATCAATAATCAAAGCTATGCTAAGCGCTTTATAGAGAAGGCTGAATTGAGGCTCAACCTGAAAGAATCTAAACACAAACAGCAGAACAGGAAAGAAAAGAATGAAAAACATTGATCCTGTGCAGCTAGTCATACTTATGTACCCTTGTCTTAGTATAATCGAGCCTTTCATGCCTTTGGTTCATCTTAAAAGCTCTTTTCACGGTTATGTAAGAGTGTACTTCAAGCCCTCCCAATAACTCATTAAGCCTATTGCTCAAGGCACAGGTACAGGTGTTTGAATGTACAACATTACAGCTAAATAATTCCACAGGCCTGGCTCAAAGACATTTTACAGAAGTGTAACCATATGGTCCTTCTAACAGTCCCAATAATCTGTACAGACTGGACCCATCTACAACAGGGAACAAGAAACACGAGAAAGTAAGTGAGAAAGATGGAGAGCTCCTGAGAATACTGAAGTCCTCTCTTGAGACTTGGCTAAGAACTACTCTCCTTATGTTTGCAAGAGATTCATTACCATTTATCATCTATTCCTTTGCAGATTAAAACAATTTTTTTTTTCTTAAACCCTACAACAAGGAAACAAAACAGATTTACACAGTACTGATGGTCCTGAAGTATCCATATTTCAGTACCTGCTGTGCATTTCCATGAGAAAAAATATTTTCCACAAAGATACTAAGCAAATATATAACACAGACATGCTGACAACAATTTCTGCATAATCTAAATGCCTATTTAATGTATGTTTTACTGAGTTTTCTTCTCATTCTCCCTTATCAGTAGGAAGTACAGTACTCTGATGGTTAACACTATCTTGTGTTTTTGCCCTGAATGCTGCTTGTGAGTAAGGGCAAACTTCTTACAAGAGCATGTTGTGAGAGGACAAGGGAGAATGACTTCAAAGTTAAAGAGAGTAGGTTTAGATTAGATATTAGGAAGAAATCCTTTACTGTGAGGGTGGTGAGGCACTGGAACAGGTTGCCCAGGGAACTTACAGACACCCCATTCCTGGTAGTATTCAAGGCCAGGTTGGATGGGGCTTTGAGCAAACTGGTCTAGTGGAAGGTGTCTCCGTCCACTGCAGCAGGGTTAGAACTAGATGATCTTTAAGGCCCCTTCCAACCCAAACCATCGTATGATTCTGTGTCTTTAGACAGAGAATGCTCAGAATATTAACATTATTGTATAAATCCCACATCACAGAAAATATAAGTTACGTTCTTTTATCTCTAAAATACTACCTTAAAGTACAGCACATATTTGAATTCAGCTCTTCAGGAAAATGGATTTACTCTTTCATACAATACCAGCAAACTCTTATAAGCCTCCAGTTCTCCAAAAGAATTTAAAACAAGAATGCAGTAGAAAAGCTACTTAACATGGCAGAAAATGCAATATTTTGAGGTTTAATTTATATCAAAAGTATCCTTACAAAACATTTTCAATAAAACCAAAACATTTATCAGAGCTCCAACAACTCTCACATGCCTTTTTTTTTTCCCCATAAAAAATGGGAGGGGAAACAATCAAACTTGTGATTAGACAAATTTGTTAAATTACACCATTGAATGCCATATTCTATAATTTTACAGGAACTTTGATGGATAGATAACCATGCAGCATGATTTACATACTTAAAATGAAGATCTTTGAAAGTAAAGTGAGTTTCCACTATTCCTGTAGTTTTCACTCTAGTCCTGAGAACGTCCTGTTGAGTTGGAATGTAGCTGGTTTGTGCTATCCTGTCCAAGTCATTCAAGTAACTAAAGGTAAAAATAAACACTGCTTTCAGTTATTCATAAAACAGCAACAAAATAATTACAAAGAATTACAGAAGTTCTAGGTCCATTTATTACATTGTGCTTGAATTTTATAAAATATTTTTGTCTGAGACACATGAGACACAGTATTCCACTCAAATTTCCAAGCTTTTTCGAAATAAGCTTTAGACACACAATGAAATTTCATCCTAGATGAAAGAAAACTTAGGCAATTTATTCCACTACAAAGAATTTTTCTTTAGAAATTCCGAAATGCAAACATCATTCCATATACATCAATGTTATTTGCACTAATTAGAACATCTTCATCTTTGTATCTTACTGAACTGCAGGTTACTTTGAACCATAAACAAAGCCCAAAATCACTTTTTGATAACAGATATGAAAAGAATAACTCAGTGTTTTGGCTAGAATTAATGTGTCTAAGAAAATGCCTAATACATAACAATTAAGTTTCTATTGAGAATTTCTAATTGCACATATTTTTTTACTATTAGCATGCTTTCACTGCCAAAATTCTTGCAATGTAGGCCAAGTCCAATGTTTCCAAAAACCATACAGCTTACTTCTACTTTTCCCATAGTAAATAGGGAAGGCACTGTGTTCTATTTTCTGTGTAACAAGAAGTTAAAAATTTTACAGATACATTTATATGGCTAGAAGAACTGTTTTCTTATGAAACTTGAGTCAGAGTTGTTTAAAACAACAAAACAGAAAACAGGAGGTTACCACAGGAGAATATGTCAATCTCCAAATGAAGTGCTCCACATGGAAGAAAGTTTATATGAGTGAGAAGAAACTTCAAGCACTACAAAATACTTCAGAATCATAAAGCTTCAAAAAATTGCACTATAAGGCAGTATCACTGCTATTGCCATGCTTTACCATCTTATATCTCCCTCAGTGGACTCTTTTCCTTGACTGACTTACCATTACTTGCTGCCACACCATCTTATCTTTGCATTCCTAGTTCCTTAATATTTTATTTTCTTACTGAAGTGCCCTAGCATAAAAGACACATTCTAATTGTTTCTTGGCTCAACACATTTCCAGTAGAGACCATTAATTAACAATGAAAATGTAGCAATGTTGAAATAGGAAAAACCGTTACAAACATCAAAGTAGTATGTTTGGTAATACAGATACAGATCATGGAATCACATTTTTTGGACAGGTTCAGATACTGAAAAGGTACTTTAGTCATGTTTTTGCAATAAAAATGCTATTAAAGCACCTTAAAGCAATTTTCATCTTCTTTAAGGGAGTGAAACACCTGGTCAGAACATGACAAGTTCATAATTACACTACACCTCTTCCTTCCCAACCTCAAAGCTTTGCTGCAGCATTTTGACCCAAGCAGACACTATCTTCGTCCAGATACTTCTGTGGTTTCCATTTACGTGGGAGCAGAATTTGTCAAAAGATGACACCTCATACTGCTTTAGCTACTAGTCAGAAGGCAAAGGGAATCTTGTCTGTCAGACTGTACTTACTAGGCAGCAGAGTCATTGAGCTGGTATTCTCGAGATCTGTTGAAACAGGCTTGAACCCCGCTGTCTTTCCACAGTCTCTTGATAACTCCAGCAAGCTCTGAAGTCATAAATCCTTCTTCGGCTGCTCCAGCCAACACAAAGAGCTGACGAGCATCATCCTTTAGGGTGTAAACACAAGGTGAAGAGAGAAATATTGAGAAACATAACAGAAGTATTACCACCTAAGAACTAACTATATGCAGCAAATGCATTACTGAACCTAGTAAATGCAAATGTAACCAAACAAAAAAATGTGAAAGAAAACAATTAATTTTAGTGCTCTGCATTGGATCTTAATTCACACATTTTTCAACAACAGAAACACTAGCAAATCGAATTTCTCATTAGCTGATAAAGCTTCTCCTGGTACGTTTATAACTTGAGCTAAGTTTTTATACACAGGAGTAGTAACACATTTTGTGCTCAAACCTAAAGTTAACCATATTTGCTCATAAAATACCACATACTGGATAAAATGGTTACAAATACAGACGAGACCCTTCAGAAGTGCAGATGTATATTGAATAACTTAAGAAAACATGTTAATTAAGTAATTTTAATTAATTACACAACTTTAAAAGTGACAAATAATCACTTCTTCCCAAATCATGTATCAGGAATTAGAAAAACACTTTTAAAAACCTTTCCAGATAAATCAGCTACAAATATCCATTGCCTTAATTATTCTACAGAGACCATTTCTCTGGTAATGGAATATTAAGCAAACATCAAGATTTTTAAGAGCAAATGCTGGATTTTAAAACTATATATAACAACTGGCTTTGAGAGTGAGGAGTACAGGATGTAAATCCACCATTCCCCTTTTAACAGCATTTGACCAGGTGATAAGTGACATCCAATTTTGACTGAGCAACAGAACTTAGTATTTTATTTTCTATTACATTTAGATCTGTAAGGCACTGAAGGAAAGACAGCAGATGGGTATAGGGAAGGTCCACACTAGTACTCTCCTGTGGGTAGCTGCCTGACCTTGGTTATTAGCAGAACATGATCCAATGCCAAGGTACGTCAGCCAGAAAAATCAGCTTGTAACTACTACCTACAGCATGTACTGTTTGTCCACTAATTAAAAGAAAGAGAACAATGCATCTGGAAAGGAGGAAGGAGAAAAGAGAGACATTAGCTGGGAACTGGAAGTATTTCAAGAAAGAGGAGGATTTAAAAAGGCAACATATAAGGTTATTCTCATAAAGCAAGTAAGTGAAGACACAGATGCAAATCTGTAGAAAAATCTGTCACTTTGCTGACACTAAGCTGTGGAAAAAAAAAAAACATTTTCAGGATAAGCACAGAAAGTAGTGATTGTTCTGAAGATAGTGTCCACTGTAGACCTGAATAATCAAAGATTGTGTGAGCTAACAGGGGAATTGTTTACAGATGGATTGGGTAATACAATGAAAGACTTGCAGTTCAGTCAACCCAACACAAACTTGAAGAGATTTAAACACGTATGTATACATTTGTAGGTACACATATGAAGAACAGGTATCTGATGTATAATTGAAAGTGCTTTTTGAAAGCTAGAGTTGGTAGAAATCTAGAAGAACAGTCGCCAAACAAAAATACTGATTACTATACACAGACAGGACAAACTGTGGACAAATAATATAAATTTAATGAATTGCACTAATAATTACATACAAAACCCAGAGCTGTAAAGATCAAAGGTTTGGATAGGGACTTTAATTTGAGCACTATGCCTGCATAAAAGAAACCTAAATGACAATTCTGAATTGTTCTTGAATATTGAATGGATCTTGAATATTGAATATTGTTCATGGATGCAAATGCAAGGACCTACAACTCACAAAAGCAGCAAATCTTTAAGAAGAGACAATACATTAAGACACATGATGAAAACAGCTTAGAAACTGACAGTTTTGTCACAAAAGATTATGACATTTTATACCTAGGATGGTCTGACTTTTATGTATCTCTGCATGCTCTCAAACAGGAGGGCAGGGAAAAGGAAGGTAGAACAAGAGAATTGATTTCAGCTTTTTAAAAGGCCAAACGTTAAAACAAAAAATGGTCTCTATTACTCCATTCTCCTTTTGCTAAAGATGGCAACTACCAAAGACACCACAAGCAAGGCAGCATGCAATGATCAAGTCCTATTTTCATTATTAACCAATGCGAGATACCTTCCTTCAGTTATACCGAAATGGGGCAGCTTCCTCTACAGGTGTCACTCTTTTTAATCAGATTCCATTCATGAGGTAATGTAAAAAAACTAATTTAACTATCTCTCTAACTAGTGCAAATCTGACATTCAGAAAGTGGTCTACAGTCCTTTGAAGCACATTTACTAAACACTTCTCAAAACACAGTTTCTATGTAAACTGTCCTGAAGCACAGAGGAAGATACACCATACTTACAACTGACCATTACTGAAGCTGCTGGTGTTATCTGTGCTCCCTTGATTCAATAACTTGAAAAAAGAGAACATTTAACTCACTGCTTTACCATTAGCCTTATGACAGAAATAAAAGTATATGATTTTTAAAGAAACCTTGCCCCATTTAGAGTAAAACCCTCAGAAATTAACCTCAGAGATTCAAGAAAATAATGTGAATGTAACAGTTTACACCAGCAGATACAATTTTGAGCTTTTTTTCCCCCCAAAAGACCATAAAATTAAACCAAAAAATAATAAAATTGAAAATAATTGAGGTATAAACATACTAGTACTAACATCCAGTGCTAATGTTCTATAGCAATGTTGCTCTGAAAAAAAAAAAAAGAATTTGGACCACCAAAATGTGACTAAGTACAAAGGGATGTTTTTTAATCCTATTTTAAGATTATTCCTGACAGAAGTTTGCCTCATCATTTTTATAGCTCTCTGAAGCTGAGAAACTCAGATGGCTTAAAACTGACATCATATATAAGATAGCTCTCAAAATCATCTTGTTAGTCATTTTATCTGCTAACACGTAAATTTACTCCTCCTCCGTTTTCTCTTACTACACATTTAGTAACACAAGTCTACCATCTGCCTCTTTCCAACATTAACTGCCAGACTCCAGAGACGACTGCACAAACACTGAACTAACAAGCAGTGAAATAATGCCAGTGCTCTGGAAAACTTTGGTCGTAAGGGCAGACTACAGCCAACATGAGAGCAAATGTGGATATGCTTACAACTGAAGAGACATCAGGTAGAGCTAACACATGTACATAAAATAAAGGCTATAATTGGCTGTCAATCAGATTTAGACTTCAGATACAACTTTATGACTCACTATACATAATCTTACAAATGTCTTCCTTATGACAACCATACATACTGCATTTCACAAGGTTACTGATCAAATACTCTCTAACATTTATATATTGCTTTTCAAGCAACCAATAAAATCTTGAACACAAGACTGTCAAGAATGAAGAATCCACAATGTTTCCTTTTAAAGACCCTCCTTTCCTCCCAATCTGTAATTCCACCTTTAAGTGATAGAAAGGACTTATGACAGAAGATCTCTCTGACTATCTTACATATACCTTTTTCAATACCCAAACAGCAAATCCCTTCCTCCTTCTCTCCTGTGGGACAGCCACAATGTGGCAAATTCCGGCTTCAAAACTGGTACTGGCAAGCACCCCACATTATGACACTGACTTCTAGGGGAAGGAAATAAAAGCATACATCCTGAACCAAGTTTAACTGCTATTCAGACTAACAACTTTGGGCATCAATTTTAGCACTGCAGCACAGACTGTATGGACTCTTGTAATGAGAGGACAAGCAAAACCACGTAAACTGAGCATTTTACAGAGACAGTCCAAGCATCTCCCTGCCTGACCACATGTGGACATAATAAGAGTCACCATAGGTAAGAACATAGGGTTAGGACTGGAGACACCAATAGGTGGAATGGCAAATAAACTCATCAGAGCTTTGCATGTGGAATATTAGATGAAATAAGATGGAAAAGGTGCAGAAAAGCTTAGGAAAGGGTCTCATTTTTTGGGAAAAATCCCAAGATTGGTATCATGAAAAAATGGGATCCCAGCAGCAGGTCCATGCCCCTGTCCTTATGAGCAAAATAAAGTCCTCAGCACTGGAAATCAATATGAAACTGCATCCAGCTCAGAGGCTGGCAATATTTCAGGCACTGCTGTCTACGACCTAAGAGAGAAATGCAGACAGTACAGTGCAGAAGTTGCTAGATGCCTCCCATTTAAGCTGTATTTTTTAAGTAATGTGAAGATGTCTAACTTAAATGACCTACCTAATAGCTCACAAGTCCATACAAATAGAGACATGACTGTGGACTCCTTAAGACTCAGATGTTTAGTTCTCCAAATTTAGACAGAATTCAGAAAATAGTGTCTAAACCAAATAGTTGTTGTCAATCAACCCAGTGCTGAGTTTTCCACAGGTCACCTTACCATGTAAAGGCCAAAGGCATTTAGTTTTCAAACAGTGTATCTTACAAAGATTTCTGAAGGAAATAGTATGGTTATTTCAGCTGTATGTCTGTGTATGCACTTCAGTACTCACAGCCCTGATTGGATCACCGAAGTCTATCTTCAACCTCCCCATTGCTCTAATGATAGCAATAATGGACTGAATGGTGTTACTGTAGACAACAGCTTTGTACTGTTTACATTCTTCTTCTGAATAACCAGCTTCATGGATAATCCTATGGAAGAAAAAAAAAATAAATTCTCTATTCAAATTAAAAAATATTTCTCTAGCACAGTATTTCACCACACTTACTTCATTTGCTTGACAATTGTGCTTTTCCCCGATTCACCAGCTCCTGAAAAATAAATGTGTGAAAATTCAACATTAGACTTTTACTAATCTTTAAAAATACATTTTGATTCTACACTTCCCATATCTAACCAAGAGAAATATCTTCAATAGGTAAAAGAACATGTTACATGTTTTAGTATAGAAATGCATCTCCAGCTGAAAATTTCAAAATCAAGCCATTTTAAGAACAAATCTCAGTTCTAGAAAGTCTTTTCTTTTACCAGAAGTGAGCAGAATCTTTACACCGTCTGCTGGTGTTTATAATGTGAACAGATGATAAGTTGCTCAACTCCAAAGGAATGTGAAGCTTAATTCCTCTAACTGCCTTT
The DNA here is from genome assembly GCA_013397815.1 of Aleadryas rufinucha. Classification (NCBI taxonomy): domain Eukaryota; kingdom Metazoa; phylum Chordata; class Aves; order Passeriformes; genus Aleadryas; species Aleadryas rufinucha. Next base: position 301,657 of record VZTH01004195.1, on the reverse strand, counting down.
TTAATCAAAACCTAACCAAAATCCATTCTTCACACTGTATTAATGGCCTCCCGTGTTGCAAATGAACACCTTAAAACTCTTCAAGGCTTTAGTCCTTGTAACCCTCTTTGACCCTTGCACAAATAAACCAAGTCAGCTTACTTTTTGTTAGAACAGATGGCATGAGGTTTGCCAGTCAACCTGATACCACTTTTAGTGCTTAACAACAACAAAACAAAACAAAAGCTATGTTAAAATCCAAAGCTTAAAAAACAGTATCTCTGTCAACACACAGGGAAAAAGATGCAGTTTTTGCTATCTCAATCTATCTTTAGTCTGCTTCTTTCTCTAAAAAATACATGGAACTCGTACAGCTGTAGTCTAATCCCTTTAAAATAGCACGTTCCCAGTTTGTCTGTGACTTGTGCTGAATTCTCCCTCTCACAGCTCCTCTTTCTCAATACAGCTTTGCAGAAGTGAGTATAACCTTCATATAGTCTACATGTATTTTTAATGCAAAGAGATCACCCATTGTCCAATTCCAAAATAACCAAAGAAAATTCTGACCACAAAAAGGCACTGATAAAGGCTGTACTTATTCCTCTCCAAAAAAAGGGCAAGAACCTGAAGCATGACAGTCAACCTCATCTTGGACGAAATAAAGGTTATTGAGAATTGCCAACATGGATTTACAAAGCACAAACTGCACTTAGTAAGTTTTCATGAGGAAACAGGTAGGTTTGGGGGTGAAGGACACTAATAGATGTAATTTACTTTGACTCTAATAAGGCTTCTGATGCCACCACCCATGGCATCCCTTGTACCAAGCTGGATAAGTACCAACTTCCAGGTGTCTGAAAATCTGCCTAGACAGCCACACTCAGGCTTATGTCAATGGTTCAAAAATCTAACTGAAAGGCATTCAGGCAATCTCCAGGAGACGATACTGGGCTAATACAGTTCAGCATCTTCACTAATGACCTGAAAGCGAAGGCAGAATGCACTGACATCAAGTTTGCAGATGACATCAGCCCGGGAGGCCAGGAAGTGGTCACAGTGTTAGAGAACAGAGGTGCTATTCAGAGGGTCCTCAACATGCTAGAGGACTGAGCTGAGGAATCTCATGACAGTGAACAGAGAGAATTGTGAAGTCCTGCAAGTGGCACAGAATAACACATCCAACAGATTTGGGACTAATGGGTTAGGAAAACTGTGGGGCTCAACAAACTGAAGAGTCAGCAGTGGGGCCTTGTGGTGATGAAGGTCAACCATATTCCAGGCTGCTGCACTGGGTCTGTCTGGAACAGAGTTAACTCTCTTCACAGCAGCCCTTATGGTGCTGTACTTTAGATTTGTAGCTGAACCAGTGTTGGTAACACTCATCAGCAAGAGAAACTGATGATTCTCTTATTGCTGAAAAATGCGTGAGCAGCATCAAGGCATTTTCTCTTTTCCACCATGTCCCCAGCCCTAGTGAGTAGGTTGAGAAGGGACACAGCTGGGACAGCTGACTGAAGTCAACCAAACAGATATTCCATACAACATGACGCCATGCTCAGCAGTAAAAACTCAGGGGAGGGAGGAGGAGCAGTAGTCACTTGTTACAGTGTTTGTCTAAACCTTTTTTTGTTATAACCTTTGGAAGTGTGGTTATGGTGAAGGGTCTGAGGCACAATTCACATAAGGAGCAGCTGAGGGACCTGGGGTTTTTTAACTTGGAGAAAAGGAGGCTCAGGGGAAACCCCAGCATTCTCTACAATGAACTCAAAGGAGGTCGTAGCCAAGTGGGGCCAGTCTCTTCTCCCAAGTAATAAGAGATAGGACAATAATAAATGGCCTCAGGTTGCACCAGGAGAGGTTAAGACCAGCAATTATGAAAAATGTCATCATCAAAAGGGTTGTCACGTATTTAAACAGGCTGCCCAGAGAAGTGGTGGAGTCACGATCCCCAGAGGTATTTAAAAACTCTAGATCTGGTACCTGGGGACATGGTTTAGTGGTGGACTTGGCAGTGCTGGGTTAATGGTTGGACACAATAACATTATAACCTTTTTCGAAACTAAATGATTCTATGATTCTTTTCACACAACCATTATGCATGCCAAGGCCCTGCTTTCCAGGAAGTGGCCAAACACCTGCCCCCCACTGAGAAGGAAGGAATTAGTTCTTCTTTTTGCTTTGCTGGTGTGTGCAAGCTGTGGCTTTCCCTATTAAAACATCATTATCTTGATCCATGAGTCTTCTTGCCTTCCTTCTATTTTTTCCTTATCCCAAGGGAGAGGAGAGTGATCACCCAGCTGTGTGGGTGTTTAGGTTGACCCTGGCCAACAGCTTCCACTGCTGCAGTGGCAAAAGTGCAGACAAGTCAAAAGGATGCTGTTCTTCCCCAGCAGGCAGCATTCATTAAGCTGTATCTGATAGTACTGTATATAATTCTCCCCCTTGGTGCCCAGTAAATGAGATACTGATAAACTAGACAAAAAACAGTTAAAGGTCACTTAATTGTTTAGAGGGCACATGACATTCAAGGAAAAGCTACAATGAACTGGGCATTTTAATCCTAGAAAGACTGATGTGGGGAGAAGATGACCTGTAAGTTTCAGTCTTTTCCATAACACCCACTTAAGACGGCTTAAAGCAGAAGCAAACTTGTCAGACCTACATAACAAAGAGATGTGAGGCAATAAAGAACCTCTAGCACAGGCAATTTCACAGAGATATAAGGGAAGGGCATCTAGGGAATCTATTCCATGTAAGAGGTTGTACTGCACATAGAGGATGTAGAAACTCAGCCTTGGAGATCTTCAAGATTCAACTAGACAAGGCTCTGAGCAACCTTACCTATTTTAATCTTAGCCTGGCTTTGAGCCAAGGGCTAAACCAGATGACCTCTAAGAAGTTTCTTCCAACTTAAAGTATTGAACTTCTGTATAACAGAATATCTCTATATTTGTATACTGTATAGTGATGCTTTCAGGATATTCCTCTTATTAAATAAATACGTATCTACAGGACAGGCTTAGCCCAATTTAAGACTGAATGCCAAAAGTTGTCCCATCTCCTCCCCAGCACTGCTGCTGATGTGGCTACACTTCCCTTCCTCCAGCACCATAGAACGAGTGCTGGCACCAAGAGGAGCCATTGAGCTCAGAATCAAGTTCACTAAAGAATAGAGTAAGCCTGTCAGCACCAATCTAGATTGTTTAACGCCATCTTTAGCTCCTGTCCAAGCAAAAGACTTAGTTTTTGATAAATCTACAAGCTTCTTTATATAGCAGCAATAGTTCTGAGACTCTGAGCTGCCATGGATGTACATTAATATAAACAGAAATCAGAAACACCAGCACTAAAGTAATTTGTTAGACACCTGAAGCATTTGTAAACTAAATTAACAATCTCAGAATAGCTAATTATGCACTTAAGCACAAATAGGTGACAAAAATTTAAAGATTAGCTTTACTAATGAAATTACTATAATTTGCTGTGGATTAATATTTTTATTCAATAATTTGAAGATGGTATATCCCCTGCATTCAACAGCAATTTTGGAGATATTAAGAAATATACTACAGCATTTAATTTATATAACCTCATAAAATGTTCTGTTAAAAATTTATCACATTTGACTAACCAAGAATGTCATTGTCAGGGCTAGTTACAGTATAAAAATTTAATTATTTTTGTCATATACTTTCTACTCCATTTTTAGAGTCAGATATGCATGTTTCTCTATGGTGTTAGAATTCATATGTACCAAATATCTACAATTATCATAAAAGCATTCTCAGTAACATAACCACAAACACCCATAATACATATAAAGAATGATTAAGTCATTTATTACAGAGTACCTAACATCAACAGTGAGCTCCTGGAAGGTGCATTCCCCTATGTTATTTAATGGAAAACAGAAATGGTTGTGTTTGGTTTCGGTTTTTCCTTTAACTGAACACTTAAATGACTGCAGCATTCCTAACAATCTTTGCAAAGTAGATGGGAAAATGTTGCCTTACTCATTGTCCCATACTGAAAGGAAATTCACTATTTTTGCACTCCTGATTGCAGAACTCTGCCAGGTTTTCTGACACATACACTTTGTAAAATTTCCTCCTTTATCTCAGCATAAATAAGTTGCCCATACAGCAATATGAGAAATAACTGTGGTTTAGAAAGTTTTAGACAGGAGCAAGCAGTATTAAACATTACATGTGACAGCTGCATATAAAATGTCAGAGCAAGCTATACTGTCACAACCAAACACTACCTAAATTTAGATAGACTTGATTGTATATTCCTCAATCATCTAGTAAAGGATGCTATTTATTGCTTGCTATTTATGTGTGATATTTGATTTCAGATCACTGCTGTCAATAATTTGACCAGTCTCACTGGCTCTGTTACTATTCATTTATTAAAAAAATATTATTAAAAAGACATGACAGTTCTGCTTAGACTGGAAGAACAGCAGCATGTAATTTCTGAATTTAAGACTAGTGGGCATTTTTTGTTTGCTTACTTTTAAATGAAAGTCTAAGTTAACTGTTAGGTCACTACATTAATGAAAGTTTTACTAACTGATTAGTCCTTTCTTCCCCTTGCAAATTTTATGTCCTTCATGTGCTCCTCAAAAAGAGGGCAACACAACCTACGAAAATCTAATTTAAAGTAAAGAATTTTAAAACTTTTGTTCATATAACTGAGTAAGAATGTAACTTGAATCAAATCTAGTACTGTTCCTACACCTGCTTGCCAGAAAGCAGGTAGATCCTTATGCTTCATTATGCAGACTGCCAAAGTATGGGAGCAAAGCACAGACAACCTAAATAGCAAAATTCCACATTTTACCCATAGATTCTACTATAATCTGAAGAGTCTTCTGCATCAAAGCATAATACTTAGGCTCTACCTTCACATGTTAATATGTTACAGCAAATACTGTGCTACCCAAAGCAGTCATTTACCTGGATCCAGCATGAATTCTGACAGCACCCCATGAATTCAGAGCTAGCACATAAACCCAGGCCTGTGACTACCCCTACCGTACCATCCGCAGCACAGTGAATCTGACACTCAGATAAAAAAGAGGGACTAAGCTGTATTATGATTTTTCTTTCAAAGCCAGTTTTCAACTTCAGAAATAGAAAATAATCAAAGCATCTTCATGCTCAAAAAAACCCAATCAAAAAACCATTTAACAGATCAGTCGCACTGAACCTTCCCCCTGAAGGAACCAAGTAAGCAGAGCAGAGCTCAAATAAATTTAAGAAACAGCTAAAGCAGTATTTGATTCTCCAAGCTGTAATTTGGTGAATTACAGAAAAAAAAAAAAATTAAAAAGATTGCGCTGGACTCAAGATTCTTTTCCAGCCCAAATGATTTTATCACTCCATGACTCTTTACTATGAAATTGTAGCAAATACCACATTAGACTGAATATTTTTCCAAATGGAGCAAATCTGTGTTTAAAATGAATTGAAGCATTTAATAATTTGATTAAAATTAACAGGTAAGCAAAAATGTTACTTTAAACTACTTAGAGTGTCTCACGATTTATTATCCCACACACTGCCTACATAGCAAGCATTCCAGAACTACAAATTTCTGGAACAAATGTTTTATGCACCCAAGTACTGAACCGCTGCTTGGAAGGGCTGAAAACTCCATAGTAAGATTTCTAACTTGCGACACATTTGCTAGTTTGTTACCAAAGAACCAAATCAAATACCAAAGTAAAAAGCAAGACAAACTTCAAGTTCGCAGTATCCCTCTTTGGGGGAAACCAACTGTCAAATACAACTATTTCTAATAGAATAAATATATTCCTTGTAATACTAACACACAAAAAAATGCAGACTAAATTTATATAACTTAAGTGTTATATAAACACTAAAGAGAAAAAATTGGGCTGGCTTTGAAATAACATCAAGTAAGTCAAAGGAACAGAACCCACAAAAAAAGTAGAACAGCCTTGTACGTTGCCAGAAGAGAGTTCAAGTATGGACAAGAGTAATTAATTTAAAACTTTCAATGGATGTTTGCCAGCTTTTCAGCCTGTAGAACAGGACACTTAGACCAGATTAACTTAAGCATAGAGACACATGAAACTTAAAATAAAACACATTGAGTTGTAAATTTTTGGATTCAGGTACTGTAAAGTTCTCTCCCCACAACTTTCCTATCCAATTCTGTCAGACACTTTTATTTCAGAGTAGAAGGCAGAAATTGAATGGTGCCTATTTCTCAGCTGCCACTAGTCACAGCACAAGCTAAATACTCAGTGATTTCTACTCTTTCTGCTGTGGGGTCAGTAATCTACAAAAACACATGGCTTTGTAGCTTGGAAGTATAATCTCTTAAATTTATCACCTCATGACACATCACCAGATATGAGATTTAGATTAGAATGCAAGCTGCTAATCAGTGTTACTATACTCAAAATACATCAATGCTAGTACAAGAAACCCACAGTGGAAACTTTGCTACAACACACTCTGGACAGGTTGAACACCAAATGAAACATTCTCTGAAACCCACACTCCTGTCTCTCTGAATTTTCTTATTTTGTCCACACTCCCTTTTTGAAGCCACCCAGCAGCAACAGTTAATCTACCACCATCCAGTAGTCTTCTAATTCTGGGGCAGCAGCTGGCCCTGGCAGTTTATGACCCTCTTCCCGTTCCCAACTGTTTTCATATGGTCAACCAAAGGTGGATAGAATTCATTACTTCTAAGGTGGCATTAGTCTTGGAATTTCCACAGCTACTGGAATTTGAATGTGCCAGGAAACTTTGAACAAATTAAGAATCTGTATGTTTAGTATCTGGCAGAAAATATTTCAGTAATTTAGCCATGTAGTAAAAGAGTGTGAATCCCAGATTACATCCCTGGTTCAAAGCGGAGAAGTGACAGATTCTAATATTATGGCACTGACTCAGATAAAAGATCTGAGATAATTCTCAAGGTTGCAGTAGCTGCATGCTTAGTCCTACAGAAGCAGTATCATTTACACCCATACGCCACTGCCACTTTTGTAAATTCCTTAACAAATCAAGAATTAATTACAACTAATTATTTCTTTCCTAGGTCTCCAGTACTGCTGTTAGTAGATGTTTGAAATCAACACTATACAATAAAATAGTCAATATATTATATGTAAAACATAATTTAAGAAAACTGTTAAGACAACATGTTACCTCAAATATTAACTCGTGGTAGCATCTTTTGTTTATTCAGGTCTAGATGTCTAATAGACTGCTCTGAGTTTCTTAAATACCTAGGCTGTTACTAGAGCAAACACATAAGCAAGTAATAAAGACAGTGGTAATTAGTTTAGTATTGAAACTGCAAGGAGAAAGGATGGGTTTATATTCAGTATAACCTCTGGAACCCAACAAATTCTAAAAATAAATCTTATGGTGAAACAAGGAGGGCACAGACTCCATTTTGCAAACCTTAAGGTAACTTCTGTTCACATCTTTCTCTTTAGAAGTATATATTGAGTTTTGAGCTACTTGTAATTTTCAACTAGTGATTCATATCTTTTTATGACAAAAGTTTTATGAAATGTTCTTTTTGCTTAGAATTCAATCGTGATAAGCAGACACTTTAGCAGAAATTACGTGTGATTTTATGAACCACACAAAATTAAATACATGCAGCTTTTGAACACAAATTCTCCCCAGCTCTTCAAGAACATTTTCTATACTCCTCAGCTGTTTCAAATTACTAGCTACTGCTACATAGTAGGAACCCTTTTATCATTATGTGCATTACTTACACAGTAACTGTATTGGGGACTCATTGCCTCACTCTAAAGGAGAGCACCAGTACAATGCCAAGTGTCATATTCCAGAAACTTTGTGAAACGTTCAAAAGGAAATGCGGTACCTTGGAATTGAAGCTACTTTAAAAAGACGTATCTGTTCAGAATGTACAAGAGACCTCTTAAACATCAGTGTCATTGCCTTGGACAGGGACAGTGCCATTGCAGTTTTTCCTCCAATTAACACAGCTTCCTTTGTGTGAAGTGCCAAACCCAGCAGGACCATGACAAGCTGAGACCCAAAAGTTTGGAAATAAACCTCTTACTTATGCCAGAAATTAAATACAGGTGCTAATGTCAATTTGGAGATGAAAACCACTTGGTAATCGTGCTTGCTGCCCAACAAGTACATGCCACACCACCAGCAGCTAAACATTTGTGGCTTCAGGTTTATCTAAGGTGTCAATACCAACACCAGCTTGCTAAGATTAGCAGTTGACTACTTAAATGTATCAAAGGCCAGCACCCACACTACTATCATCTAAAATACTTGGGAATCTCTTCGAAATTCAAAGTCCAAAAACTTGTAAATATTTTGAATGGAACTTCAGTATAGCAAATAACTAATCTCCTCTACAAAACTGAAATAAGATTTAAATTTGATACTTAAAAAAATTTAAGTGGCTTTCTTCTTCCATACAAAGTAGTATGCCCAGAAACAATTACTACATAACTTAAAATCATGATATGAAGGAACATGACTAAAGACCTTCTTGAACATGAGTTTCACTGGTTATTGTATATGAGCCCAATCCAGGAGACAAATGCTGACTGCCCCAACAGAAAGAACCAACTCTTTTACTCTTACAATGTTTATCAAGAGAGTTACCATCAATTTCTGCTAACAGAGTCCAGCATGCCTCATCCAGACTTTCAAATATATATCTAATACACATCTAAAAATCCAGAGTGTCTTGACATAGCTCTCCACAGTGTAGTTGGCTTTCATGACCTTTTACTGTGCACCACGCTATAAATATGGTGTGTAAAGATGGCAGGTTCAGAGATAACAGAGCAAGCTTACTAAGCAGGCTATCATTAATCATAATCAAAAATGCTTTATAAAAAATTCCCCACCACAACAAAGGCATACTTTATGCAGGTTGTTCTGGCAGAGAGAGATAAAACAAAAGAACTTGGAATAGCAACATATTTTCATTCCAGGCTACGCTTCCAATTCAGAACAACACCACTGTTGTATATCTACAATTTTGACAGAACCTACTGTCCCAGCTACCTCATATAACTATGGAACTGTGCAAAGAGTTGGGACAATCAGAAAACTGCATGTGCATTTCTCTCAAAACAGGAAAAAGATCTCTCATGTAAATCTCAACTGATTTTATTCAAAGCTCTTCTTGTCACATAACACCAAGGCATTAGTTGTAAATGTGATAAATGGGTACTGTCAAAGTTCATACCAGGGAAAATGCAATTACACTAAAAGCTGTCCCATTATTGTGGAAACAAAGCAACGAACTTCAGTTCATGTAAATTTTCATACCTAACTTAAAAGTGTTTTTCATCCTGTAGCTCAAGGACTAACATCTACAAAAATAAGGAGAATAAGCATATTGTTAGTTGACCTAAATTCACTTCAATGTCTCCAACTCCACCAGAACCTGGATGGACTTAAAGTGACAGACATTAAAATGTAAAAAGATCCTAGATATCAGTGAACAATCTTTTTCAAATACAAATACTTTCAGAACTCCTGTTTGTATTTGAAGCAAGAAAGAAAATCCATGAGCACAGTCAACCCTATTTTCTGTTACACGCACAGGGATTTTGTACACAAAACTACCCTCAAGTAGGGCGAAGAGCACTTAAAAAAAAATCTGGCTATTTTGGGTTTTTGTTGTTGTTTAAACAGAATTTGTATTTAACCAGTCCCATATTAAACTAAGACATCTTTAAAGTACATAAAAATTTCAACCCCCTCCAAGACACAGTAGCATCCAATAATCCCAGAAGCAAGGAACAGGACAGACCCCTATATAAACAGCCGCTTGTTAGGCCTTAAACAAGTATGTAATCAAGGGCTGATCTAATCTAACCCCAAACACTTCTATGTTCCAGAGCAAGAGATAGAGAAAATGATGTAAATAGACCCTCATCTAGGAATTAGATGACAGCATTTGCTAGCTAACACTGCAGCCCTAAAGCATATTAGAAGGAATCCCTGTCAATGATTTAAGAGCTTTATGCTTAAGCATTTATATGCTTTACAAAGTATATAACAGTTTTGCCAAGAGTTTACCAGATTTATTAAGGATCTGCATACACTGAGAAATCAATTTTCAAAATGCTTCAAGAAACATTGAATGCATCAAGAATACAGACAGAACTTCAATGAGACTTAGCAACTTATTATCAGTCCACCACTGTATAAAACATTACTGATAGACCTGATATCAACAAGAATTCAAAATAACATTTCATTAAATAAAATTTAAAAATACTCAAAACAGTAGTCTGGTTTACTTTCCTTTTTTTTTTTTTATTTTTTATTGTAAGACCCACCTCTCCAGTAATAGCAAGTTTTAAAGCTGCATTCCAATACTGCATTCACACTGCATTCTATTTTAATGTTACTACAACTTTACTGTTGCCTCCATTCTCTTCCCTACTGTTTGGACATTGGGCTGGTAGTCGTACAATTCTTGCCCACTACCATCTTGCATTCTTCACCAAGTGCTGGGTAGAAGAGGATTCTTCCTAGTCAAGTATACAACCTATAAAATAGAAGAGCATGAGGAAGCACAGATCTGAGACTCCCTGGATTTCAAATGAAAAGAAACTCTTACCTCTAACTCGCAATCAGCACATTCCTTAACCTAGACTGGCTCTATCTCCTATTGCAGCAAAGAAGTCTTAAAAAAGTGGGTTTTGAATAGTTTAACATGTCTACCAAATGGACCCTGCAGGTGAACACAATATCACAACATTCCTAATCCAATTCTACAGTGAACTGTGACACAGAAATACAGAAATTGAAAGCATCCTATTCTGCAACAATTTTCCTCTCCACCTGCTACTCTGCATTTCCAGCACTCTATCTGTATACAGCACATATCTCTGCTCCTCATCACGCTTTTAGTCAGGTCTTCGTCTGACCATTATGAAATACCAGGTGAATTGACCACTCCAGCAGCAAACTGAGTCAGGACAGCCAGTCTGACTACTTAACCAGCAAAAAACTGAATTGATCGGTTAAAAGTGACAGGGAGAGGGCAAAGCCATTCAGCCAGATGCTGCAAGAGCACTCTCCTTTTTAGCAAGACAGAGCTTCCAGAATAGCTCTGCTGCTTGTAAGACAACATCCACTGCTTATTTCCAGCATTCCAGTACAGATTTAGAAAGTAGGCAAGAACCTCTTGAGTTTTACTGGAAACCATTAAAAAACCCGAGAGATTCAGAACGTCCTTACAACTGTAGTTGATACAAACTTGTATTATGATGCAAACAACTACAACAGCTTAATCCATGTAAAAAAAACCCCAAGTTGTATGCAAAATTTTATCAACTTTGTGAAAGGAAGATGGGATTACAGACAGCCATTTGATTCCAACAGTATTTTCATTTCAAGAAACAGGTCATATTAAATTCTAGACAATATTAATTATAAACTGCTTCACAGTTTCAACAGGAACTTTCATTACAGTACATTGATTACTTCTATAAAAGCAATATGCTTAGAGCAATGATTGTAAAGACTTCCCATCCATTCTTGTTGCCTAGATACTGTTATATTTCACTAAAGATTTAATCAGGTACCTTTGCTAAGTATATTACTCACTACAAAGGCAACTCTACATTTCTAAGAATACATGAAAAAGTAACGAGGTACAGTCTATTTCAGAAGTTGAAGCACAGTATATTTGAATGCTGTTGATTCCTTTCAGTAAGTTGCTTCACCAAAAGTATTTTCTAATTCCAGTATCAATTTTATAGGCACATATAATATTGAAGTTTACATGTATCAGTAAACATAAATATAGATACATGCTTACACGGATGGCCTGTAAGTCAACACAGCAACTTGATTATCAAGTTGTTACCAAATATACCAGAAGTGGTCTTATTTAAAGGTTCGATGACCCTTCAGTTACCAAAGCCAGAAAACCAATCTACTTGCTTATCACATGTTTAACAAGAATTTACTTGCTTATCACGTTTAACAAGTCTCCTATTTAAAGAATTGGTTCTTAACTGCTTTATGTCAATTAGCCCAATCCGCTGAGATCCTAAAAGAATTATACCAAGCGTAACTTTTAAAAAATAACACAGAAATATGTTTCATGGGAAGGGGTAGCCAGCAATTAAACCAAAATGAAACAAAGGTCAAAATCTAATGTCAACAGGTAACACACTTTCAAATCAAGGATTGGTGTATATGGATATCTGTGATCCAAGGTGATACTTAGGCCTATAAGCTTTAAGCTATACATAACTCCAGAGACCCTGAAGTTGGCTCCACAGCTTTGCAAACGCTAAGGCCAAAGCCGTGATGATGGGAAACATCTTCCAAGTCCCCAGCTCTAATACTTCTTACATCTATACTGTAGAAGGACTATGAGCAGTCACAAATACGGATAATTAGTCTACAAAATCACTCCTTTACTTCCCATCCTTGCTAAAAAAACTTATTTTGTCTTGTATACTCCTACTTAATGGTCAAGGAGAACAAAATGTTTAGCATTAAGAAAAGAAGAGTTCAAACTTCTTATTGCAGAAGCATACATTCCTAGTACACAAGTGTCTCAGCAAAACCAGTTCATTTTTTTTTTTTAGTTTATTACTAGTCTGATTTCAAAATCTTAATTATCTTTCCACTCAGAAATGTCACTAAGTTAAGCCACTGCAAAAACTGGATTTTTCTCAACAGTGCACTCAAAACTTTTCACTCCCAGAAGTTCAAAGTTCTGATTTTTCCAACTTCTCTATATACCTTACCAACTTCAGTACTTTGTGGATACAAAATCTCTCAGGTAAAGCCAACCGAGTTCCATTTACAGAATAATTGTGTAATTTATACAAAGCCTGAGGTAACAGTAGGGCACTGAGCAAACAAGGGGAATAAATAGAATAGCAAACCTAGGTAAAAGCTGGACAATGACTAAGATTCAGAATAGGAAGTTTTTATTAATACAGGGTCTCCTAAACATGTCTTGGGAGAAAGACCCCAAACTTTTAATAGCTAATTATCAAGTCAGTTAAGATCTTTATTTCAGTGTTTCCATGGGAAAAAAAAAAAAACCAAAAAAAACCAAAAACACCCTCACATTTAACAAAACATCTTAAATACCTCTTTTCTATATCCAGTTTTACTGTACCACAACATTTGTCAGATAGCATGTTACAGGAAACACTGCAGACACCCATCAGCTAGACAGCAAAACTCACTTCAGAATTTTATGCCCTCTGAGCCAGACTCATGGCTTGGTTTCAAATTATTTAGCTGGACTTTAGGATATGCTGGCTACTGAATTATTCCTCCTCACAGGACCAAAACAACTAAAGGGTAAAATGCGGCAGCAAAAGAACAACCCACTTTGGCAATGTGAGTATATAAATCACTACAGCCTAACTATAGCACAAAGCCCCGAGTTCAAGTTGTGCCAACACAACTATGGATGGAGCTCTACTGTAAACTCCAGTTCTGATGCGAGTTAAAAATAACTTCACAAAAGGAGGTTAGTTGAAATGCACAATCATTTTGATAACATAATCTACAGGACAGAATCAACTGTCATACAACAATGATGATAAAATAAACTGTGCTGCCAGAAAAAAAGTAGGACGACAATAATTACATCATAGCCTATCACAGAATTCATGAGTGGTCTTGAGGCACCACTGCTGCTGAGAGTGGACAGCTTACCAAAAAGTACCTTACTAGAGCCTCCACTTCAGAACAGGGGGAAAAAAAAAAAAAAGAAGCAATTTTATATTGTTATTGAAAGAAAAGTTGAAGAAAAACCATTTCCCAAGCTTAAAATGTTTTCTAACTCTTAAAATATTACAAAATCCCTTAATATCTGGTACATCACAATTAGTTCATGTATCCATAACTAGACTTTTTAATCAAGATTTTAAAAAAGCTACTGGTATCACAGCACAGCTCATAACGTACAGTTTCTCTTTAACCCTTTCTAAAACAATATGTACTGAAGTAAATTTTGTCTTAAGAATGTTAAAGAACTAAAATCATTATATAATTATAAACAGTGATTTTATAAAGTAACTTCCAAAAAGAAGAAATATAATAATGCAACACAAGACCTGAAATCACTGAAGATAATTCGTGTTGAAGTCTACACACACATTAAAGACCGATATCATGATGCTGTAAACTTTTACACCAACATTCAAATAGAAGGAGACAAGCATAAAAGGACCCAAACTACAATTCTACAAACACAACCATAACTAAATGGCTGTGCTTTCTGCACATCACTGAGTCTCCTTTCACAAAAGCAAGGGGGGTTATTACACTATGAGAATCTAGTAACTCCACATAAATAACATCCTGATTGGCAGAGTCCAACTGTGCCATATTAAAATGCAAGAGAGCTCCTAGTTCAGAACTGCTGCTAAATCTAAGCAGACAGGCAGGAATGGGGGGCAGGGGTGTTCACGCTAACAAAGAGAAGACCAACAAGCAAAAACCCAAATCCAAACATTGAACACTTCTTTTAGGTATCACAAGTCTGCTTTTAAATAAGAGGTGAACTTTGTACACATATGCAGATAGTTGTCTCTGAAGGCATGACAGGAAATATTTTTGTTAGAAATATTTTAGACTAGGCTGGCATAATTTATGAAAATGAGGTCAACATCTCTGAAATGTGCAATACTTATTTGTGAGAATAAGGCTTTTCTGAGACCTCCCTTAAGTTCAGACTTCTAAAGTCCTTCTTGTCTTCAAGTGTGGAGAAAGAGAATACACCGGAGGAAAGGCAAGAGTACAAACAGCACTGATGTATTTTTTCAGTGCAATGTACAATGGGGTCTGAAGGAAGCCAGGTACTGCCAAGCACTGTAAGGATTGTGCTGCTGAAAAGATGAGTATGCAGCAGGAGTCAGTTTGACTAAGCAGACAGAAAGATGCAGGTCTGCAACAAAAGAAAAGCAGACAGAAAAAGATGTCTGAGATGTGAAGAGTTAGAAAAACAACTAAATAGAATTGTTTTAGTTACTGTCTTAAGGAACAGGAAGCTGCAATGGAAAAGATTAAACGCAGTACTGCCTTAAGTTAAACGTCACTTATCTTTCATGAGCATGACATGCACACGTTCCACTACGAATCACAAGGATCTATTCAGGAACAGAAAAGTGGCTCTGGTGGTCATGAGGATGAAGGTATCCATTGAACTTAAATCTACAACTGTGATTATCCGGGAAGGAGACACATAATTACAGCTGCCAAATAAATGGCCTGTGACCTCCTGGATCACAGGATCCACTCCTGAAGAATGTTTAAGACATATCTATTGCTTTTTTCACTCAAGATACAAAGAACCTTAACACCAAATTTGCTGTTAGGTGAAGAATGTGATAATTCATAAGACAAAGTGCTAATCCTATAAACTCATGGTGCCAATTTGAATGTATTCATAAAACCTGATGAGTTAACCTCATACCAGAAGGCATTCTACTAAATGAGGTACTGGCTGTTCTCCTGCAGTTGGCATAAATTCAGTCTTGTGTGCTCTAGCTAGTTCAACAGAGATGTACTTGCAGATGCACACCTGACCAGGATCACATGTCTATTAATGCAGCCCACAGACAGGTCACTCAGAATCACCACCTCCCTACATAAGTAGAATTACATGCATTCTGCAAACATCACTAGAATTTTTATTTGTTGAATATTAAAAGTTAAGATGAGAAACCATAGAAGAAAAGAACAACTTGGGTCTACTACTTTCTCTACCTGGAAGCCAGGCAAAATATAAACTGCTTTTCAAAAATCTTACGCTAAGTATATGAGTTTATCTATCAAAAAAACCCAACAGAAAATATAAGAAAAGAAAATATTACTTCAATGAGGACACAGAAGTTTAGGAACTGTCAACTTGTCACAAATGAAGTGCTTAGCAAAAAATATATACTTTTATATGTTGAACTTTTAGTGTTGGCCAATATACTACATTGCACTTACATTTTTTGTTGAGTTCTCATGAAATTTAAGTATTTCTTTGTTACATATTGACTGAAAATAGTATTAAAGTAAATAAGCTTGTTCATGTAATTATTTTAAAAGATAAAATCATCAAATCCCATGTATAAACAAGCATTTTCCATTTGGCTTACCAACTATAAGCTCAAATTCAGCTTACTTCTAAGAATGATGGTTCTCAGAAATTTTCCAGGAAAGGCTCTCCTGCTCTTGGGATAGCACATTGAAGTGCATAGAATTGCAAGGGTAAAATAACTATACATTAATAATGTTTAGAATGCAGTATTTTTATTCCTAATGATCTGCATTCAAACTTTAATGATGTGAGGAACCAATTTACACATATGAAAAAAGAATTTAGATAATCCAGGTCAATAGCATTTTGCACAGATTAAATATATGTGCTTACTCCTAGAGACAGGACAACAAAATATAAATGTAACATGGACAGCAATATTTCTCACAGTGATGGTTCAGGTACAACAATGTCACATCTCTCTCAATTAAATCCCTGCAATTTCCTGTTTTAGGAAAAAAAAAATTTAGAAAAGCATATAATGGAATAAATTAAATTTCCAGTCTAGAAATAGACCAATTTTATGAACACACCCTCCCTCAACTGAGCATTCTAGCTCAAGTTTCAGTAGGATTCTGTAATCACCATGCAAAAATACAATTTTTATATATGCTGGAATAAATCCTATTTATTGGATCAATAATAATAATAAATTGGTATACAACTATGAGACCTTTTTCTACATAAACAAGGCGTTTCAGATGCTGCTCATATATTGCATTTTCCTGGCAGCAGATCACAATTTGTACTTTTCCTTTTATTTCAGTATCTTTTTGGCATAACAAACCCATAAATAGATATAGGAGTACAAACGAGTAGATGATAAACTATGATGTGGGCTGAACAAGCGATTGGGAAAGTGAGTGGTGAGAAGAAAGTGACTCTAGTGGAAGTAACTTTAAATAGTTTTGTCATCAGATAAAGCATTTACATCACATTCAAGACATCTGACAGACTTGCAAGGAATAGGAAGAGAAAAACTTTAATTCCAAAATATGTGAAGTACATATACACATCAATGGGTGTATACAAAACCTCATCCAGAGTTCACTAAACATTTAGGTAATCTTTGTTTAAACAATCATGCAAACACTGGTCCCAGGAGAAGCCAGGTTGCCAGCCTTCACACCTCTTTCTAGTAGGGGAGAGGGGAATGCTAACTCAAGTGAGCTATTGCTCAGAACACTATGAGAACCCACATGTATTTAACCATTTGCTCCATATTCTTAGATCTCATGAGAGCCCAGCAGAAAGGCTTTCCAGCATTAGAAACAGAATTTATGAAATTTAAGCTCATAACATAGGACTTGGTGCATAAGAGCATTAAAATAGTGACAAAACCCATTCTTAAGTTTAAAACATCTTTAAACAGACTTCATTTGTATCCAAGAATTATGAAAAATATATAAACAAGTACCAAACTACAGGCACAAGTTCCATACAGAACAGCAAAACACTGAAAATTAATTTCAAATACCTTGCCAGATGACACATAAAACACTACTTTGCCACTTTTTAAAAAGGCAATAACATTTTCTGCAGTATTGCTGTTTTCACATACATGAAAACCTTTCCATACAACAATCTGAGGACTCCAAAGGTGTTCAGGACTAGGCACAGTACCAGCCCAAAACCTAAGAGCTCCCGGAAAACAAACAATTAAAGCTTTTGTTTCTGGTTTATCTTACAAGTAACATTTTAAATCTATAAACACGTTTTAGGAACTTTGTTTTTCCCTTACTAGGTTTCATTTCTTCATCTACAATAAAAGCTGCTCAGTCTTTTGTCCCTTTCTGGAGCCATCTTAGAATTTAGCAACAGAAACTTATTTAAGAGGTCTACTACGTTTGTAGTGAACAGAGCACTGTAGGAGAGCAAAATCAATGTCGAAGGGAGTGGGAAATTCCGCATCATTTAAAAAGTTTGCCTGAAACTTCACCTCTGAGAAGGAAGCTGTAACTCAACAGCTATTTTAACTCACTATTAGAAGGATCCAGCCTGGTTCACATATACAGAATATACTGCTAAACTCCCTACAACATTAATTCAACGCAAATCTTGCACCATTCAGCAGTCCCCAATCTACGGTAGTTTTAGTCCTGAAAAAATACGTTCTAATTAAAATCCTCACTTCCTTTTTTCCTGTAATTTTTAAAATAAACTTATTTTACTTATCTTTAAACACAAGGATATCTTAAAATACACAAAAAGGCAACCTTCAAGTACTTGTGAGTGAAACTGAAGAACACACGATGGAACGTTATGCGTAACTATATTACACATGTAGTAGCCCCATCAAGGTGGTATTTCCCGTTTTAAGATGTCAGAAATACAAGCAAGTCCTAAAAAATTTTTAAAAAGACAAACAACAAAAACCACCAAAAAACAATGCAAAAAGTTAAATGGTGCTTTGCCTTTTGTTCTTTTGACACTTTCTATACTTCGCTCTCGTAGCAACAGTTTAGGACATGTTCGGGTCTACAAAAAACATTAAGAGTAAATATACCCCCAATGTAACATTTCCTTCCTTTCAACAGAGGAACAGAGAGTCCAGGTCAAAAGTTTCAGGCGTTATTCCTTTCCTATGGAAGTCAGGGCCCGGACAGACCACGCCGTGCCGCTTCCCCGGGGCGCTGCCTCTAATCCCTCAAGCAGCCGAGGCGCCCACCTGCGCCAAGGAGCTGCTGTGCCTCCCGCAACCCCAAAACTTCTGAGGGGCCCCGAGCACGTACCCCGGGGTCCGAGGGCAGCACCGCCCCCCGCCCAGCCCGGCGGGCACCTATAAAACCATACCCCTCGGTAGGCCAGGGAGCTTTGGGACGCGGCTGCCTCAAGAAGAGCCTCTCCTTACGGCATCCCTTACCTAAGAGGAGCAGCTTGACCTCCCTGGCCGCCTTCTCGCCGTCCTCCCGCAGGTTCCTGTCGATCATCTTGCTCCTCTCCACCGCCGCCTTGTCCTCGGCGCTGAGCGTGCAGCCCATCTTGGGAAGGGGCTGTTTGGCTCCGCCGGGAGAAGAGAAGCAGGGAGCGGCGGGGTTCGGCGCCGGGAGCGGGGGGGAGCCGATGAGGAGGGAGGGGAAGCGAGTGCGCTCCCCGCTCGCTCTCTCCTTCCCACGCTCCCTCACCTGGGGCGCAGCGGCGTCGCGGGCAGCGCGCGCCGGGTTCGCCTCACGGCCAAGAGGGGAGGCAGCGAACGGGAGGAGAGGCGCAGAGGCTCGGCCGGGGGAGCGCGGAGCGGGGACAGCGGGGCTGCGGACGGGCGGACCGAGGCCGCGCACCGGAGCC
>VZTH01004195.1:248208-282176 GCA_013397815.1 Aleadryas rufinucha | reverse complement strand
GGCGGGGGAGCGCCGGGGAGGGCTGTACCAATGGGGTACCTGCAGGGGGGGCGCAGGAGCCGAGCTCCTCGTCCCTTCCCGCCCTGTCCCCCTACTTCCCGCTGCCGGGATCCAGGGAAACACGTCGGGGTCCAGCCCCGCCGGCGCTGGGTGCTGGCGGTCTGCCCTCGGGAGGGGCAGCAGCAGGACTGGCTCTTACCTGGACTGATCAGTCAGCAGTACTTTACCCCACGGACACAAAGCCAGACCATCCATCCCACCTCACGGCTCAAAGCTGCTCATCTCGCTTCTTTTTCCCTTGGACCTTAATTCGTTCATGTATATAAGTATTTAAGTGGGGAGGGGGTGCCAGGAGGATGGAGCAGGGCTGTGTACCAGGCAACAGGACGAGAGGTAACAGGCAGACACCGGTGCACACAAAGTTCCACCTGAAAATGAGAAAGAGCTGCTTTGCTGTGTGGTGACCGAGCATTGGAACAGGTTCCCCAGAGAGGCTGTGGAGCCTTCCTCACTGGAAGTACTCCAGAACCATTTGGATGCAATCCTGTGCCATGTGCTCTGGGATGACCCTGCTTGAGCAGGGAGGTTGGACCAGATGCCCCACTGTGGTCCCCTCCAGCCTGACCCACTCTGTGTTTGTTGCCATATCTCAGAGCCCAGGCATGGGGCTGTCTGCACATCTGTGACCCGTTAGAGGTTGTCTTATGACTTGTTTTGCTCTTTAATATAAAAACCCTCAGAAAACTATGCAATGTTTACAAGTCTTCCCCACCATGCACATGTTGCGCTGTTTGGATTGCAAAAGAAAGATCCCATTACCCGATAGTAGGATCATGGAACAAATGGGGTTGAAGGCACCTCAGGATAATCCAGCCCAAGGTCAGCTGAGCTGCAATGCAACTGGGACCCAGCACCCCAGCTAGTGAGCACTGATAGGGTGAAGCAATGATTTCACTGAAATTCCTGGATAAAACTGTGCACAGGCAGTAAAACTTTGTGCATCTCAGGAAAAACTTCAGTCAAAACATAAGGTGCAAAAGCCTACAAGGCAAATCTGTTAAATTAAGATTCATCATCCCAGTGAGTCCTTAGGAATTTTGTTTCTATAGAATTTCAAGAACTTCTGCCCCCAGAATGAGCTCAAAAAGAGCAGCATTTTACAGCACAGAAGGTATTTTAGCATTAGAGTGCAAAGACTTTAATTCAGACTCAGCTATTACTATACTTAGCAAATTAAAAGGCTTTTTTTCCTGTAATACTCAATGGAAAAGTGTATCAAATGTTCTATTTTTGTTGGATGTGTTAGTTTTTCTTCTTTGCAGGGGTCTTTGGATGCTGACAATGAATTAACCATAAGTAGTGGTGTAAAAATGAAGTAGATAACAAACTATAACTTAAATATTTTTCACTTTCTCTGTTTGATAGGCATGCTCTCAGCCCTAGCAAAGGATGGTATAGAATCCTTTCTTAAAGAAACCCCAAACAATATTAGTTCTCAAGACTTAATAAGACCTCTGAGATATTTTATTTGGCCATCTTCATTGTGTTACTGCTATGGAGAATGCCAGGGCACCTGAGAGTCTCTTGCTTCTCTGCCCTCCTGAATTGTTCAGATGCATAGTCCATTTTGTGTTCTCTTGGGCAGACTTCCACACTGGTACTGTGTGGGACAAAAGCTT
Organism: Aleadryas rufinucha; assembly: GCA_013397815.1. Lineage (NCBI taxonomy): Eukaryota > Metazoa > Chordata > Aves > Passeriformes > Aleadryas > Aleadryas rufinucha. Next base: position 280,497 of record VZTH01004195.1, on the reverse strand, counting down.
TTACAAAACACTTCATCTCACATATGGAAACCTAGTCTTGTTTTAGGGTTCCTGACCACTCCTGTGGTAGAGGTAGCAATATCAACTGTTGCTCAGGAAAGAACAGAGTTAGGGGAGATGAGAGTTAATAAGCGTAGGGATACTTTTCTGATTTGGAAATCAAGGATAAAGAATGATTTCTGAGATAAACAACACGCGGTTAGGATATTTGCAAGTGAAAGTATAGATTAAGGGATAAGAAAGTAGTAAACAGATTATGGTAGGTGGAAATAATGTGATAATGAGAGCAGCAGATGTTACAAAGATGGAGATACTACAAGTAGGACATCTCAACTTTGCATGGATTTTGTTTCATTTAATCATGTGCATAGAGCACACGTTTCTATACTTTTGACCAGGAATATTTGCTAGGGTTCTATCTGTCCCTTTTCCCCTTTAACACTGTCACTACACTCACAGGCAAAAAGGGTAAAATAGGCCCAAGTTCCATTTCTTTTTATCTCCCTGTATCTGGAAAACAGAACTGTTTAGTGTCTGCTCTTTTACACATATAGCTTAGTTTTAGAAATAAATATTGAATTCTCTTTTTAGTTCTATTTAACCTAAACCCACTTTATTTCATAATTAGGACTTTTCTACTACCTTTGCCTATTACAACCCTGTGGATAAATGATACGTTGTTGTACATGGACAGCATTACAAAAACCAGGGCTACTCCTGAGTATCTGACATGCATTCATTTGAAATTTGAAGCCAATTTGTATTGATTTTTAATTTTCCAGGACTGGAAGTACTACATGGTACAGGTTACATGGGATTCACCAATATTATTTCTTTATGCAGTCTTCTTTGAAATGATAAGAGATCTTTTCAACAGTGTTCAGCAATGTCAGTTGTTTAGTTCTGCTTATGCAATAATGACCCTGGGGATAAATTACTGCATTCTAGTTACTTCACATACATAGCAGCTCTCAGGATCATGGAATAGCAGAAACTCTTTTTACAGTGCCCAAGAAGGCTGAAGAGTGATTGTGGTAACTGTGCTGTGGCCAGGGAACTCCCAATATTCAGAACAAAGGTTGTCAGTGCAGTGTTTTACAACAAATAATGTCTTACATGATGCTGTAGAGCAATGTAGGCCTGAATCTCTGTCTGGAGCTACCACAGATCTGCACCTGATGTCTGAAAGTATTTTCTTATAAGATAAAATAGTGTATTAGATAGTGAAAGAAACACTTAAATAGTTAAATAGTTAAATATAGTCTGTATTTGGACAGTACACCGTTGATCCCTTTTATTCCAAAATTTAGGGAATGCGTAAGCTCTAACTTGATCATTAGTGTTGCTTCATAGCAAAATGGCTATGTGAGACAGTGTATTTCAGCCCTGCAGTTAGAACTGTGCAGCTTTTACCTTCATGTGACAAGCTGGGAGATTGCTCAGGAGCTGTGTGTGTGTTTCATGGCCTCATTCCTAAAAGGGGATTATTTCAAGAGATTTTGTTGTTTTTCTTGGTTTAACAACAAATAGCTGTTGTTTGATATGACCTCCTTTTGCGTCCTCATCACCAGCTCTTGGGCTCATTTTTCTGTAAGATTATCTTTAGCTGCTGCTGCATGGGCTTAATAGATAAATTTCTTGTATTTGATGTGGAATACACAGTGCTTTATGGGGATAATGATCAGCCTTCCGCCTTCTATTTTGCTGGTTTTCAGATTTTAATTTAAATTATGTGATTTAGTCATCTTATTTGCTCTCGTCTTTAACCAGACGCAGTACACAAAATCATGTATGAGAAATTGAATACAGTTGTTACAAAAGAAAGAGAGGAAAGCGGGCAAGAATTTGAGTTTCTGCCTTTGGAAAAGCAAGTAGAGCAAGGTAAAAATACTTTCTGAATAAAGCATGTAACTATATGCGCAATTGTATCATCTCAATGCCTGAACTAAAATATTTTTACCTAATTCTTTTATAATTATAAATATTTTTACCTATTTAATTTCCTTTTATGCTAAGAAAATAAAATGTTCTCAAAGTATGATGCAAGGTATTTTCTTCCATACTGCTCATTCCAGTCCTTCTGCCATGGGCAGGGACACCTTCCACGAGATCAGGTTGCTCAAAGCCCCATCCAGCCTGACCTTGAATACTGCCAGGGATGGGACATTCACACCTTCCCTGGGCAACCTGTTCCAGTGCCTCACCACCCTGACAGTAAAGAATTTCTTCTTGATATCTAACCTAAACCTATTCTCTGTCAGTTGGAATCCATCCAAGGACCCTTGTCCTGTCACTACATGCTCTTGAGAAAAATCCCTTTCCATCTTCCCTAGGCTTCTTTCAGGTACTGAACGGCCACGATGAGGTCACCCCGAAGCCTTCTCTTTTCCAGGCTCTACAAACCCAGTTCTCTCAGCCTTTCCTAATAGCAGAGGTGCTCCATCCATCTAATCTACTTGGTATCTATCCCTCCTCTCAACTTGCTCCAACAGGTCCAGGTCCTTCCTATGCTGGAGACCCCAAACGTGGATGCAGTGCTCAAGGTGGGGCAGAATCCTCTCCTGACCTGCTGCCCACAGTGCTCAGGATGTAGCCCAGGACATGACTGGCTTTCTGAATCTAAACCAACAGCTGTATTACACCATTTGAAATGTAAACAGATGAAAAAATTATTAGACAGAGCAAATACAAACCCTCCACATGAATTGAATGTCAAAGGCCCCTCTGCCCCATTGCTGAGTCTTCTGGCAAAGTGCTTGCAGTCCACCTTCAAGAACCTCTGGATTACACTGTATGCATACACAACGCTGATTCTTCTCTCACGTTACTGTGATTAATTAATGGATAGTGGATACTTTAGATATTAATTAGCTAGGATAATGCCCCTGTTCAGCAATGTCACTAATGACAGGGCAGAGCTCATGCAACACCTCTGTGAAGGGCCTTTATGACTAAGAGATTTTGTAGGCTTAATTCAAAATGAAATTTTTCTTGGTACCACAAAACAAGTTTGGCTTAAAAATTTCCCAACACTGTAGCTGAGCACTACTGAATTGATTAAGCTGTAGCTTGGTAGCATACTAACACCTATAGTGCTAGTTAATATGGATGCAAATAATTATTGTCAGCACCTTGAGAGATTCCAAGGTGTATATTGTGCAAGGGAGGTGCTGTTGGCAGGGAGAGGAGATGTGTGCCGTGTATGCCAGTGAGTGCTATGCATATCCTAGTACTCACTGTTGCCTTGAAATAAACAGTGAGAATTTTGTTAATTTTAATGAAGGCAGTGTAATTACAGTGATGTGGGAAGAAAATCAGCTTTGGGGCAGAAGGGAATTTGACAGTTCATTCATTTTATGTTAACCTTTCCAAGAGACCAGGTTTCCAATGAGTCGTGCAAGAATCTAAGTTGATGATTTCAATGTTCAAAACAGTGTAGATATGTCCTCTCCTAGAATATGATAGAAACAAGAATAAATGTTCAGCAAAGCAGATTTCTTTTTTGTACACTCAGCATGTTTTTGAAATATTACCATGTTAGATTTAATTCTGAGTAGTTATAGCAGAAGAAACTACATAATATACTGTCTGTTAAACCCCAACCTGCAAATGAACTAATCATGGTTCAGACTTCATAGTATAAATAAACAAAAGAAAAACTCATTGAAAAATTTAGCACTTTATTAATAAAGATTTTATTAATTTATAAGAGAAAGAGACACACACACTGATAGACATTTGTTTTCATATTGCTAAGAGGCCAGCACAAAATCCTGTAGAACTTCAGGACATAATGTCTTTAGTATACCCATAGCAGAAATGGATTATACATATATTAAACCACAAAAAATCAGGTAAACCTGTAATATTATGGAATAAATAGCTTTTTGGGATGTGATCCAGGCAGTTACATTATGTTTTGTTCCTTTGTACATATTGGTAAATTGAAATTATTTCCCAGTAAGTGTGAAATAGCACTGAAACACTAAGTGTTGTATTTGTAAATAGTACTCCATGTTAATAATAATTAGATACATAAATAGGTATATTCATGTGGAATTGTCACATCAGTAAAAATTATAAAGTGAATATCATTCAATCTGTGTAAAGCTTCAGTAACACTTTTTTATAGTGACTGTTTTAATTTTGAATTGTAGGAAGTAAACATCAGTGTACATGCAAAGATATCCAACAGTATAATATTTCCTGTTATGATGCTAGGTCCTCATAAATTGGTGTCTTTTTAAATGACTTTACGATAAATATATTTATTGAAGATTCATAAAAGTACAGTAAGTGAAACAACTGCATAAGATGTTACACTAAATGAGATATTCAGGAAAATTGCTGCAGGATATTCAGGAAAATTGCTGCAGGAACGGTCAATTCTTATCTCACATAAGCACAGCATGACTATAAGACAATACAACAGCTTTTTGACTGTCATATCTAAGTGTCTTTACACATGCTCTGAAAGGCAGCTCATGTGAGAGGATACCTTCAACAGTCTGTTTTCTCTCACTGCATATGAAAATATGTGAACATTACTTATTGTGGTAAATTAGTTCTATAACGTATTAATACAAGGATTTAATTCCAGTTATAAATATAGTATAAATCCAGCAATGATTTTGGTGACAAAGCATATCAACAAAACAATGAATAGAACTGATTACTTACAGAAATTCAGAGAATTTTTCAGTAATTGTAATTTTAAAATAAATTGCAGGTAAAGTGTATTCATTGAAAGTAGTCAACTATGACCACATTATGCAATAAATATTATTTGTTTTGTTTCAAATGAAAGTTGCACAATATTTACATGGAAATGAAAAGTATTTTTTTAATAAGTGGTTCTTTTTATTTTTGCAACTATTTATGTGTGGGCTGTGGCAATAGTATTTCCATTTTAGAATGCTGAACAACTGTGAGTGCTGATCTGTAAATACCAAGTAAAATGACTTTGAAATATTTCTAAAAGTGGGTTTGTCCTTCTCCCTAGGCATGTTGACAGAGACTCTAATACTAGACCTTAGGATTTCGGTTCTATAACTCTAAAATATTCCCCTGATTACAAAAGATGGAGAAGAAACGAAGTGATAAAACCACCTGCCTCCTTCAGTGATTGGTATGGAGCAGTGACAGGAAGGAAGGCCTTTGCTGTGGTTTTGTGTTTACATGCTTGCTGAATCTTCAAAATGTTCCTCTTCATTATCAGTCATACCAGGTCCCGGATTCAATCCAGAGTTATACTTACACCTATGCTTTCTTTTATTCTTAGCTTGTAATTAGCTCTGAATTCTGCAGCCTCTGAGGATGGGCTTGTGTGCCCCAAAGCTTGTCTTTTTTTTCCTGAGCTACACCAGTTAATCTAAATAAGCCAACAAGCCTTAGCTTTAGGCATTTTATTAGAAGCAATGAAGTTCGTGGTTCAAATCCTGTATACACTGGGGTCAATGGAAATGTGACTATTACTATTACTTTACCATTACTGTATGTAAGTACAGCCAGAATTTCTCTTTTGGAACTGCTCAAGTGCTTCAAGTTACACATGTGTTTAAGTGCATTCCTGATCTACAGCCAGGCTCCTCAGCATCTTTCAAAATCGTTTTGTAGTTAAACAAATGATGCTGACACTGTTGCAAAACCATTGTTTTTACTGGGTGAATGAAAGAAGTTATTATACTTTTTGTCTAAAATTGGATCCTAAATGATTTGGTAGGAAAGATTCAATTAAAGTTTAGATCTTGAAATAGTAACATCTAAGTTTATTTCCATTTAAAATTTTGTGTTTCTGTTGACTGAGTAATTTTCTCATTTAAGTCTCCTTCAATGGCCTAAAAAAGGCAGAATACTTCATGTCACCACAAAGACACGACACAGATAAATATGCAGGTTATTCTCTAATGCAGTGACAAGACTGGTTGTATCTTGTTTACTTATACGAAAGTAATAATTTCTCAGAGCAAAGCAGGTATGAGCCTTATTGCAGGAAATAGCGGTTTCGAATGTTACTTCCTTCATCTCGCAAACAGGAACACGTAAACCCAGCACATATTTGGTTATATTCCAGTGCCCCTTTGTTTGTCTTGGCGTTTGCTTTGCTTTTATATAAATTAGTACAAGTTGCCTGGGTAATCTTTTTCTTTATATTGTTTGTTTACATGTCCAGTGTCCTTAAAGCTTGTAGAAATAATGGGCTGCTACTTTTTTTTTCTCAAGTAGACCAGTTCACTTTTCTCATATCTACACAGAATACAGAAAATCAATGGTTGCAAAGTTATTAATTTTTAATTTTCATTGTGTATTGGGTACTGTTATGGTGTTCAGCTGAATAATACATTATGTCTAATGGTGCCTGGTATTATAAATTACATTTTGAATGTAATATTTACTCTGAAAGCTAAGCAGTTTTGCCGCTCTACAATCTGTTTAAATCTCATCCACCCCCCCAAAAAAACTACATGTGCCAAAGGAGGATACTGACAGAAGGTTTTCTTTTCTTGAGTAAAGTTTGTAGAATCAATTGTGTGAACAAAATAAAATCAAGCAACACGAGCAATGTTTTTTATAAAAATGCAATGATGAAACAGTCATGATACCTATTTGTAAAATAACATGAAAATATGTTCAGAAATATTTTGTCTTAAAAATGTTATTATTAACACCAGAAATAAAATAAATTAGCTAAACATTGTCAATATTATTAATACCAAATCCCAGGTCCACTGTAAGGAAAGACGATCACTGTCATCAATATCTGTAAGACTTGGTTGTAGCTTTGCATTACACAGTATTGGAGACAGTGGTAAAAGAAGCTAGAAATAAAAACCCTGCTTAACAAAATAAATTCTTCTGTCCAGTGTGCAGAGATAATTCTTCCTTGTCTGTCACAAGATCACCTAATTGAATAATCTGGCAAACTACTCTACACAGTTTACTCCATCATGTTGAGCTCTGGCTAGTATATCTAGGCTTCATTCCCAAGAAAATAGATGCTGTTTTCAAGCTTCTCTCATGAGGGGTATTTGGAAGATCCAGATATTTCCCTAGCTGAGCAGAACTATAAAACTGAGTTGAGAGCCTCTGCTTCAAGAATTTGGAGAACCCAGATTAAGAAAACTATGTATTGATAAAAATGTCTAAGGGAACAAAAACAGGAAATGTTTTTAGATGAGAAAGAGCTATCAGGAATTTAAACAGGAAAGGCTGAGTACTGTTTGTTACTGCAGAATGCTAATGCTGTGTGCAGAATGACCATTGCCCTGACTATGAGAGCTTTGACAAACACTCTGTCCAAGGATAGGCAGTCCAGATCAGGAGACCAAAGTTGCCCACAAGGTGCTTCACTGTTTAAAAAAGCTGAAAATGGAATTAGAGTCAAGGGAGTCAGGCATCCAACTATCCCCTAAATTAGTAGGACCAAGCTGCAAACAAGAATTACGACCAGAGAAAAGATCTCAGATGTTAAAAAAGCACAGTATTACAGCTGGGGTCAGAGGAGTCAGAGGCAAACTGAGGGAACCAGACAAGCAGTGAGCTCCAGCTGGAGCTGAGAGTTAGAGTACGGAGACAGTAACCCAGAGCTGGTCACAAATGGAGATATGAGCAGATACAGTGCTGGCACTCAGAATGGGTTGTCATCTGCAGGTCAGAGAGCCTTGGAAAGAAGGAGGTCTCAATGCCATCGTGGCAGGTGCTCTGTGGTGTGAGTGCAGATCTCCACTGCCAAGGGCTGTTGCAGGTGGGCTATGGACAGGCACATGTTGGGCCAGGGGCTCACAGGCCTGCCCACCCCTGGTGGGCTCTGAAACTGCCCAGCTGAGACAGCAGTACAGGTCTCAGCGGCTCCTCTGCTGATGGATGAGGATGGTTCTGTGAGTGAATAGCTGCAGTTCTCAGGTTTCAGTTCCAGAAGCTCGCAGCAATCCCTCCTGCAGTGCAGGGCTGGGGCAGAGCTCTCGTTTCCCAGCAGACCTGTGAGCCATGGGCAGTTTTCCCCCAGAACAGTCATAGAGTGAAAGCAGATCAGTAATGTAGGGGGTGAGCAAGAGACTTCGGAATCCACAAACTGCATTTTTACAAAAAGATCCAAAACAACCAAACAAAAAATCAAACCACAAACAACCCCCAACCCCCACCTTGCAATCTTCCCCCAACCCTCATAATATTTTCAGTTCTAAACTGACTTACTTGGTAGATAAGCCTTCTCACTCACTGACCTATGCATCCTTTGTGTATTGGGGCAAATTAGAGTAAGTCCCAGCCCAAGTCTTAGTTTTGCTAGGCAAAGTTGGCATGAGTTTGGGCTATATTGTGCTTTTCCATTTCTGAACTATTTTCAATTAATGTATAAAACAATAGGTCTCTACAAGCATCTGTTCCTACAAAACGAGATCTGATGTTATTGTATTATCTATTATAAAAGCAGCAATGAGATTATGCATATAGAAAAGTTGTTGTGGTTTTTGGTGTTTTTTTTTTTTTTTTAAATTATGGCAATAACATTGAAATAGTGCTGCTAAGATACCCCTGCTACAGTACGCTGGTCAGTCTGACCAAAAATAACAGAAAACAGATACATAATTTGTTCTTCTTTATGAAGTAAAAGGTAGGAATAAAATCAATTTCAACCAACATTTTACTGAATTTTATTTTCCAAAAGAAATCTTTTTACTTCTGTGGTGAAAATCTGTAAGGTTTTTGACTAAGTATTCCATGACATTCAGACTGAAAATGCAGCAAAATCTTTTATCCATGATTCAGACCTTAGAGGGATTTCAGAGAAGTGAGCTGGCAGATTTTTAAAATGTATATAAAATTCTGTGCCTTTATATAGATATGTATTTTTGTCGTTTGTGACATTTATGTAAATATTTTGTCCAGATTTTTATGGACAGATGGAATTTGTAGAAGAGTTCAGCAGAAAGCAGGACTCATTTCTGTTCTGTTCAGCTTAGTGCATGATATCTTCGAGTTTTTTGTCATACTATATCTGATAAAACTTGCATATGACACACAGGCCTACAAAACATTAAGTAATGATGAGGCTAAAGCAGTTATATGCAGTGTCCTAAAATTACTGTACTGCAGGGCCCTGGGAAGGGAGGAAAAAATTGTTTATGCACCTAAACAAAGAGTAAGTGTATGAAGAGGCAGTTTTATCTCTCCTTGAAGTTTTAATGAGACCAATATTGAAATACTACTTACAGAACTAATGTGGATGCACAAAAAAAAAGGAAATTGAAAGTCTATGGTATAAATCATTATTAAAATGCCCAGGGAGAATTCTCTGATAAAAAGGATGAGGAACATGAGCAGCAGCAGAAGGAACTGGCTGCCCTGTATCTGGCAGTGGCTTGGACAGGCTCTCAGAAGGTGTCACACATTCAAATGGTACCGGGGAACAGGAAGGGATGGATGTGAAGTGGCTGCCTCATGCCAGGCAGGGCACTGAGGAGACCATTGGAACTTTTTTTCTCAAATGACATGTACACAATTTAAGGGTCAGTGAGAGATGGAATATTAAACTAGATAATCCACTTTTTATACTTCCTTAATGTCAGTATGCCTATAAATAATAAGTAAAATAATTTAGGAATAAACTGTAACAAATCTTCTCTGGCTAGAGATTAGAAATTGCTCCAATGTGATCTTGCAAAAGAAAGATCCTCCAAGTGAAGCTGAATCTCAAAGCAGCATGATTGTCCCTTAATTAAAATTAAGCTGTGTGACTTGCCACAGATAGTTGTGACACAGAATTCTGTAATTTTAATAAAAGGAATCTTTTAGTTCTTTCTGAAACGTGGTGGAGATACCTGGCAACTTTGATGTTCCTTTGAACTCCCTTTTAGCTCTTTGCTAGCCAAATGGCTGCTGGGCCTTGCAGATCTAGTTCAAAGCCTGATTTATGTAACTGATTACAAATCATGTAAAAGCCTCTGGAAAAGGGAAGTATGGGCACATAATAAATCAGTATGCACCAGCTTTACTGAGTCTTTTACTGGATCTGGCTGCTCAGTTTTGATTCTTATATACTGAAGTTGCAGATCTTGGTGAGTGGCAGGAAAAAGAAGTTGGTGTTGGCACTAAAAAATCACTTTGGTAGTGATGTTATTGTGCAGAGTAGTCCAGCTCCTCAGTCTGTCATCTGATAAATGATTAATTTATCCTACACAGGATAATGTATGTAACTGATAAATGTGAGAATGGGGAGAGAAGAGATAGTGCTCCCCAGTTGTGCCGTCATGTGACGTGACTGTGTGACTTGACCGTGGCGATTGCAGACACAGATGACACCGTCCCTAGTGCTGACAGGGAGCTGGCTTTGCACAGGAGGCCCCACACTGCACAGTGCAGGAGCAGGGCAAGTTCAGAGCTAACAGGGCTGTGAAAGGAAAATACTTTGCATTACTGTTCTCCAAGGAGGGCTTGTAAGGCCAGGCAGCGCTGCCATACCTGGCCTGCACTGCAGAATTTGGTCCCTGGCTCCTCTGACCCCTCAGCACAGTTTGAAATTGTCTGTGTGACCTGGACACCCTCTGCTAGTGCCCACAGTACAAACAGTAATGAATGTTCATGGCTTGCTGTGCCCTATGTAATGCCATAATAAGACAGCAAATAAGCTGGATTTCAAGGATGAGGAACTATAAAGGTATCATAGAACCATGGCCTTTTTCTCAGGAATAGGTCTTCTTCGGTACTGCCTTGGCCACAGCAGCCTAGCCTATCCAAACATAACTGTTATTTTTCACACCAAGTTTTTAATTTTAACTTCCTCTTTATGTATGTGTATATATTGTTTATTCACAAGCATGTCACAGCTTCCAGTGGGTTGAAGCAGGCAGTGGGGAATCTCTATTCATACATCTCTGCTTTTTAATAGGATCTATTCAGAGCAAGACAAAAGGCTGATTGAATGCTGGGAGAAATTTTGTATGGTAGAGTCATTTAAATGTGAACTAGGACATTCTCTGGACAATTACATAAAAATGGTGAGTGACCCTCTGTACAATAGTTGCTTTCAACATTATCCAAGGCCAAGACAGGCTTTTGACAGTTACATAATGCAGATGGGTCATGATCAGCCAAGTCAGAAATGTTCCGCATTGTCCAAAATGAGAATCACATTTGACGAAGTTGAAATCAAAAAAAAGGGACAAAAAACCTTTCATTTTCAGTATGCTGATCAGTTTTCTAGTTAATAATACCCAAATTTAGAAATATTTAGAGTCATTAAGACTGAAAAGACCCCCAAGCTCATCAAGTCCAACCTTTGAAATTTTGTTTGTTGTTTGAAATCTAAATACTGGTAGAAAAACTGGAAAAGGCTCAAATAAAAAATCTGGGAGGTCTTCAACCTTCAACACACCTGTTTGCAAAACCATCAGCAATATATTGTAAATGGTTTGTAAAGCCACAGATGAGTGATCATGTGTGCTATTGGTCTCTATTAAATACGTGTATCTTGATTTAGAGATATTTTACTCTGACTCTGAAATAGCCATTGACTAATTTAGTTACAGAACTGAATTCCAGAATTCACAAATCCAAATAATTTAGCTCACTGCTAGCATCCTGCCACCTCTGCTTTTCTTCCTGCTTTTTCCACTGTGAAAAATGACACTTGGGACTTTGTGTTAATGCTTATTTGCTCTTTCTTATGCCAAAACAGTAATTTCACAGAAAAAATATCAATAAAATATCTAAAAAACCCCACTTGCATCAGTAAACACCACATGGCAGCAGTGTGAGTTTTCTCCCAGTGGTAATAAGATCTTAAACTACATAGAATTGTGGTGTTTCAGTGTACCCAGTTTGTACTGTATAAGCCAAAGGCTTTACACACAGATACCTATGTTTACAGATATATAAATATATAGATATATAGATATAAATATATATATATAAATAAAAATTAAAATAAACTGCAGTAAAAAGCCTTATAGGTATGTATATACATTTTCTGCAGGGGAATTACAGCACAAGCTTCTTTGATATCTCTGCTATTATTTTTTCGCTAGCCTGAAGAGAAATCTATTGGTACTGAAGGATGATTTATGGTCTTCCTTTGCATTTTCTCTTTCTCTTCCAGGATGAGATCAAGAATGTTAATTACTAACATGCAGCAATTGTAATATTATCTCTAATTAATTATACTTTTGTGGCATTCCTTCCTTGAGAATAGCTGGCTCTTAATGTTCTCCAGTAAGTATTCCAAAATACTGTAATGGACAATCAGGTAAGAACACATCAACAAGGCAACCTTTTTGAAGCTGAGACTGCTAAATGGTTTGTTTGTACAAACTGGTGCTGCAAGTATTAGTATATCGATTTTGTGTGACTAAAGACAATATTTTATTATTCACTCTGGTCTATTTTTTCCCCTCCTTAAACCTTCTTATAGTCACAAAACTACTTTATTGTAGTGAAGAAGTGAATTATAAGTTGCAGTGAAAACAAGATTTCCATATCTGCCTTTAGGTTTCTGATTTTAATATGTATGAACTGAATTAGAGTGGTGAATTTTATCAAGAAGTGGTTTTTTTATGTTAAATCATAAAAAAGGCCTCTACTCCTTATCATGCAGTCTTCTGCTTCAAGTAGCTAGTTCATATTGCTACTGCTTTTTGGCAAGATGTGTGCTGTCAGTCTGGAACAAGTATACAAAAGACTGAATGTAAAGAAAGTGAAAATTAAATTTGGTTCAAAGCAACACTGAACACTGAAGAAGTTTTGTTTAATACGAAATGTTTTTGTAACTTGAGTTGTCAGTCAGTGCTTCTTACCAACATGGTTGTCTTGAATTTGATACTAATTAATGTCTTGAGGCTGTTTTTGTCAGAGCTTTTCTTTCTAAAGCCTGGTTAGGTAGGGAATAACCCCCAAATACTTCTGTCTCTCAGCACAGTAAATATGCAGAGATTTTAACTTTAATTCTTTCATGGAGCCTTTCTTACTATTAAGTAACAGCAAAGAGGAATAATAATTTTATCTTCTTGCCAAAAGTAGGTTTTTTTCCAAAACCTCTTTCTGCTCTCTGAAATTCATGTCCTCCTTGTGGGCTTCTTGGGCAGCAAGGGAAACAACATAAGAAGAGCTACATCTTTTTTCAGAATGCTGGTTCTGGTCCTTAACCTAAGCAGTGCATCACCTCTGCATTCCACTGTAGAACTGTGGAGTCAGGGCAATAACAAGCACAAATTCAGGCTGGGTGGAAAATAGATTGAGAAGTCCTGAGGAGAAGGACTTGAGGGTGTTGATGAGGTCATGACATGCCTGACATGACCCAGCAATGTGCTTTTGCATCTCAGAAAACCACTTGTGTCCTGGGCTGCATCCAAAGCAGCGTGGGCAGCAGGGCGAGGGAGGGGATTCTGCCCCTCTGCTCTGTTCTTGTAAGACCCCACCTGGAGTTCTGCATCCATCTCTGGGGTCTCCAACATATAAAGGACATGGACCTGCTGGAGCAAGTCTGGAGGAGGCCATAAAGATGATCAGAGGGCTGGAGCACCTTTCCTATGGAGGCAGATTGAGAGTTTGTTCAGAAGAGAAGAGAAGGCTCTGGGGAGACCTTGTTGCAGTCTTTCAGTAGCTAAAGGGCCTACAAGAAAGCCTAAAACTGATTTTTACAAAGGACATGGGAACAAGATTAAGGGGACTGTAGTGCTTTAAACAGAAAGGGTATGAAAATCTTAATTAGACTTTTATCTTGATCCCAATGAACTTTAAGAGAATTGCAGTGAACTTCTGATAACGCTGTTGCTGCACAGAGTATTTAATAGTGGCTTTTATCTCCTTCAAGTCAAAGCAAAAGTACAGACTTACAAATGATTTAATCCTTTTCATTTAGTTTGGGTGAATGAATCTATATAAGTATAGTGTTTAATAACATGGTACCCTTTGCTGTATTTTTCAAAAGCAGGTATTACAATGCCGCCTGAACTCACTTTGGGTCATTAGCCTCCATTTAAATTTTCCCTATGGTTCTTCACAGTTGAAAAAGTTACACTTCACTAACCTTTTTGGGGGCACAGCTTGCTTTTTCCATATTAAATGTAACTTTCTTTTGTATCAATTTTCTGACAGCCCTTTTTGACTTAGCTGCTCCACTCCATTATTACATGTAAAACTGTCCACCCCTAGTGCTGTTACATAAAGTTTAGTCAAGGCTCGTGCCAGAGAGCAAACTAACCAAGGCAGAGCCTAAAGCCGACTGTGTTCCAAAGAACCATCCACACTTAATTCAGTCTATAAATAGAAATACAAAACGCAAAACACCTCATGGTGACAGAGATGTCATTTTTCTGTTCCAGCTGCTATCTAGCAACACTGTAACCCATGGTAAATGTGTACATTACTCAGCTTAGTTCTTAGTAAATTCTAAATATAGGGTGCCATTTTTGTTAATACACAAAGACTGTTTGGGCATGGAAGCAGAACCTTGGGTGAAGCAGAAACAGAACATCCAATCCCCTGGATGATGTTCTTAACATACCCATAAAAAATGTATTTTTTTTCTCACAAGTATAGGGTTAGTTGTGAAGGATTCAAGGAAATAGATGCATACTAATTGTTGTCAGCTGTGGAGAGAAAGTGAACTTTCTTGATATTAACAATACTGGTTTGTTGTAAAAAACACACCAAAAAAAAGAAAATATATAGCAAGGGCTTGTGGGAGAGAGAGCTCTTATTCACCTGTTATCTTGGGAATTTAACCAAGTGATTTCCCCCCCACCATGGGAAGGAAAATTTATAAAGGCCCCTTAAAATGTTTAGTGTAGATGTAAAATTGCATGAGGAAAACAGCCTGATGAGAAGAACACAGTATCATTAAATTTGTACTGATTATAAAATGTGAGCAAAGCCAATGTTAAAGTCAGTCAAGATAAATGAGAATTTGCAAATGGTTGATGAAACATGAATATGGAAAAAATAATGCACACAGGGATGATATCCAAAAGTGTCAGAAGTGCCATATTCCCTGCTGTTTGCACTGCTGAAAGCATTAAAATAACACCTTGCATCTCAAATCAAAATTACCAGGCCTCTTCTTTTGCTTTTGTGCTGAGGAGAAGAGAGGGATTGCTATGGAGACAATATATAGCTAATAGCTGGAGGGTAGGTGGAATAAATTCAATAAATAAACAGTCACAGCTGAAAAGAAGGAACGAGGGATGACAACCAAGTCTGACAAAAAGCTTCTGATTTTGTATTTAAAATTTGAGAAGGATGCTGTCACTAAAAGCTGATAAAGCCATTGAATCAATCTCGGAAAAACATTAGGGATTGATCTAGTGTTCAAGATGAGAAACTAACAGAGAATCATAAGACCTTTTGCTAAACACTACAGCTGTTTGTATGGCTTTGAACTGGTCATTTATATTATTACATTCTCTGAACATCAGATTACTATGAAATCCCTCTGGGTTTTTAGTCTGAGCATTGTGTGAACACTTGCTCTCTCTATTTAGCCAGTTCATTTCTTCCTGTGCTCTTAAAAGCAGCATAAAGCTGGGCTGGTATGACAGCTGACTCCAAGGGATACAATCAAACAATCTTACAAATCACCTGCTAATCTTAAAAAGTAATTATATGTCTGAGAAAGGTCATTAAATAATGCATAGTATGGCAGGTGACATAGAGTCACATTAATGGAAACACTTAACGCTGTTACCATGGTTAGTACGAAAAACATGCCCAAAAGGGGCTGGCGCTCTTGACTGCCACTATTGATTCCAGAACACCTCATTAGTTCTGCTTCTCAATTAGTTATGAAATACTGGAGAAATGCCTGTCACTGTTCTTCTGTCAATTAGAATTAAATATAACAAAAGCCTAATCTGGTTTTTGTTTCTGTATTTCTGCCCTGTATAGAGCTCCTGCCTACAGTATATTATTTACTGTTGATCAACAGAAATATTTTAACAGTGGGAAAGGAAAACTCTGACTGCAGTTGTTACCTTCCAGCTGGCTTTCTGGGTACCTGCTCTGGCTTCACATCTTTCATTGCACAGCCAGATCATAAATAGTTTTCTTCAGTGACTTTTCCCTCTTTACTCATATGTTTTTTAATCATGACCTTGTGCAGTTTTATGTTGCTTTTCCTCAGATTCACAGCCTGATTCTGGTCCTTTCACAGGCCACGTCTCACATCTCAGGAAAGGAGAAGGGTCATTTTGGTAGGCAGGAGGAGAAGGATGCAAAGGTTGAAGGGTTGTTGAGATTTTTTTCCTAGAGCCTCTAATTCTCTGTGTGTCTTCTGTCCCAGTTATTCACCCGAACTGTAACTAATCAGCATGACAACTTTGTTACTTTTTGGTGTTATTTGCAAGAAATTAGCTTTGTGCTTTTCATGAGCACAGAGTCTGAGTTCTCAGAGTTCGAGTTCCTCATTACTCCTCTGTAAAATAATACAAATCTTTTAATAATTTGCAAATGTATGTGACAGAACTATGGTTAGACGATTGTGTTCAGCTCATTTTTCTCCCTGTCATCACCTTCTAATCAAACGTGGCAGGCAGTGGCCTGTAGCAGTTGAGAAGCTGACATACATTGACTTTTGCTCCTCCTATTGCAGATGCAATAACCTGCTGCAAAGAAAATATAGTGAGTGCTGAGGGCAGTAATAGGCTGAGATGACTAGATCCAATAAATGCAACTAACCAGGGAAACTTGGGAGCCCTTCACTTTGATTGCTGTCATGATTGGTGGAAGCAAGGAAGTGGGTGTGTGAGGTTGAAGGAGGAAAGGAGGGAGCCTGGACTCATACTGCTAACACATCTTCATTTTAATGCAAAAGTATCAAGAAGAGCTATATTACTCAAAATGTCTTTTACAAGGTGTTGGTATGTAATGGAAGTGAGCATGCATTTGTAGAATTTTCTATATAGAGAAATAAAAAGACTCCTCAGATTCTTCCAGGGCAATAAAAGCAAGATGTGCTCAGTTTGGTGAACACTGATGTGCAGCAGTACTCCCACTATTCCCTGACCTCTCTCAGCCTACATTTTCCATCTCTGTCACGTCTACACTTGGCTGGCACTATAGACATTGCAGCAGCACATGGCCTGTTCCTTGACCTGTGCTTGGTACCTGTAGGAGCCCAGAGAGAGCACCCTGGAGCTGGCTGCATGTTAACCTTCTCTTTGTCTCAGGTGGGTTCACTGTGTGTGCTGGCATCTGTGCTGCCATAGTGGTTAAATGTGTCTCCAAACTCTGCTCCCATTGCTAATGGATAAAGACATTTTTTTTTCTCATTTTAGCTGTCTAGAAATGAGGTATCTAATCCTAGCAGTTTTTCTAGTCGGTGTTACCTGGATATAAGCAATGTGGTAGAGATACTTCTGAAAGACAATTTGTCTCCTATTGTATTCAATCATTTGGGGATTAGATGAGTCACTCCTAAGATTTAGCAGACCTTTTACAGTGATTACAAAGGAAACCTATATGACTAACCTAGATTGCAACACTTCAGTTGATAAAAGCTTGGAGACAGGAATTCCACCTAACCTGAATGTCAGGGAAATTGGTTGAAAAAGTATTTCAGTGAAGGAATCTGAAATATAGCACAGCATGGAAGCTAACAAGAAAAGCAATAGAAGTACTAAACCAATAGATCCATATAGCACTGTAGTAAATTTTGTAAATTTTGTTTGTGATGCAATGAACCTTTGTTACAAAATGCCATACTACATACACCAAAAGTAGAGACATTACCTTGTATGTTCAAATTTTTATATTTCCACTGAAAAAAAAATCAGCACAGTTAACTGTTATTGTTAATTATTATTTATTAATAACTTTAATTATTGTTAATTATTAGTATTGTTAATTAATTAATATGTTAATAGGGTTTTTATATGCACTGGTAATGTTCTACAGTATTTCAATGGAGTTGAGCTGTGGGTATGTCTAGGCACAACAGCTCTGTGAGGAAATTATCAACTTTACAAATAAACAGAATTCCACTAAGCACAGCAAAACTGATTTATGCCAACTGTGATTTTGAAACTATGTATTTTGATGGAAAGCTTTGAAAAAATAATTCCATTATTTTAAAAGTGTAAAGAGAAATCTGAAAACAGAAATAATTGCTCCATTTAACTGTCCAAGATGAAACACAATCGCATCTTTTCTTCTTTTGTGCATTCTTATTTATAGCACACAGTAAACAAACAGCATATTGTGTAGCTTCGAATAGTGGCTGACACTAGTTCAAATAGATGATCTTGACAGCATGCCCAAAGAAATGTTTCAGCTTTACAGTCTAGAAAATGTGTTTTTTCTGTGAACTAGGTGCTCATATAGATACATCTTTTAAAATAGGAACACAGTGTTTATTTCGTTGTCAGTGCATTGTTCAAGCTTGTGGTCCTACATGGAGGACAAGGAGATCTCAGAGCAATGAGTGGAGTACTGGTTGAACCTCACCACTCATCTGAAATAGCATGAAAACTGTTAATACAGCTGGAGTGGCTGACTCAGTCCCGTGTTTTCATCCCTGAGAACAGCATTAGCTGCCAGGGCTGAGAGCAGGAGGCATGACCCAATCCCCAGACTCCCCATGCGAGGCTGTGTGAGCTCTCCAGGTCTGCACCAGAGCCGTGGCGATGTGCAGGCTGCAGCTGCAGGGTGACCAGGGACCAGGCTCTGGGGCCTGGTATGAATGCATGAGAACACACAGGTCTGTGAGTTCAGGGAGTATCAACTCCAAAAGCAAACTATGGAAATAAAATACATTCAAGAAGCCTGATTGTACCAGGCTGTGGATATTTTAAAGTTTCTATCATATTTGTATGTTTGTACCATGTGTGAGGCATCTAGTTTGAAATGCTACTGACAGTAGAGTGGAATATTAAGGACTGCTGGACTTTCCTTTCTCATGCATTGTACTTACAGGTCACTGACTTCCTCGGCTGACCAGGGAGGTGGTGGAGTCACCGTCCCTGGAGGTGTTTAAAAAAAGGCTGGATGTGGCACTCAGGTTTAGTTGATAAGGTCGTGTTAGGTCATAGGTTGGACTTCATGTTTCAAAGATCTTTTCCAACCTAGTTAGTTCTGTGATTCTGTGAAATGTGAAATAGCTTGGTCTAACAAATCACATTTGTCAAGCTCTATTAAAAAAACATTTGCTCAAAGCAATTCTAATTAGTACAGAAGAGTGTGAACAGACCAAATTCTTCTTAGAGTTTTCATCCCAAGTATCCGAGTTAACATTAGTTCTTCTGGTAATGTTCCCTTTCAGTCACACAGACAAGGAATCCAAACATCACATTGTAACAGGCTGCAGATAAATCACCTTCACAGAAACCACATGGACAAGGTGTGGCCTAAAAGGTGTGTTGGGTTTACAGTAAACTGACAGGATCAGCAACAGGTTCTGCACGTGACTTTGGTGTTCTGGACAAACCAACAGCTGCCAGCGCTTGTGTTTCCCATCAGTTTTGTAAGAAATGCTGAGCCTGTGATATGTCTAAATTTGACTTACTTTAAATGAGTAAATACTCACTCCTGTCGGAGCGCTCAATTCAAAATAACTGTAAAATGGTGCAATATGACACAGTCTGACATTCCAATTTTTGAAAGCATTCAACTGTTTAATAAAACACTAAGGAGCAATATTTTGTCTTCATATGCAATATTACATTAGCTATATGCATTTAGCTGTTAACATGAGTATATCTATTAAAGTGATTTGTTGTGATAGTTCAGACTATGAGTCACTTTCAGACACATGGGAAGTCTGCACTAACTGATGTGCTGTTTGAAGGGCAACCAAATTGTCCATTACTGTGCCGAAGTGGGATGCACTGTGGCATGTACAAAATGCAGCACAGCCTAAAGGGGAAGCTTTTAAGATGCAGTTAATTAGTTATTCCTGGCTTCAGTTCCCCCACATACTGGATTTGTGATTTCAGGATTCTTTCTTATGCTTTGACCAGCTCTGTTTTTTCACAAAACCCGCCTATGGTTGCCCTCATCCTGACAGCTCCAGTTTTGGCAGCGAGAGTTAGAACCTTTTTACCTCTGAGGCTCTGGTGACCACTGGCTGTTAAAGCGGACCTGGGTCCTGTAGACCTGCTCTGACAGAGGGCTAAAACTCAGACAACTTCTAAAATCACCTAGTTATAATCATGATGCATTACACGAGACACTGATGTGCCCAGAATGCACCACAGCCAGTGCTTTTTGTTATTAACATAATTTCAGTATAATGCACGTATGTTCTTCTGGCACCAAGAGGTCAGGTGATGTCAGGTCAGATGAATGAAACCTGCATTTTCAGCCTTTGTAAAGATACGTCCTAATTGGGATTAGAGGAATCAAAAAAAAATAAGGTAAATTATAAGGTGGCGAGTATTATTTTTAGGAAGGTCAGTATTTTATTTCATTCAAATTTTTATATTCCAGACATTTTTAGAAAACAGGTTTTAATTCAGTATGCCCACTCAGGAGAGAACAGACTTGCCATTAGCAAGTCCTAATTAAGAAGGTTTTCTAGTAGATTACAAATACGACTTCTTTATTGAGTTATGTACAATAATATTGACTGATTCAACTCTGCAAATGCCAGTGCAGTCTTTACTGCACTCTTGTTCCCTTGATTTTCTGTAATGTGAGTACTCTGCAAATAACACCAGTCCCTTTGTTCCTGGGAGGGATCTGACCTGCCTGGGGCTTGCTGAGTTTATCAATGTTTGAGTTGTTTTGTCAGAAACATACTGGCCTAAACATACTGGCAAGTGTGGCAGATCTAATGAAAATAATTTACCCACCCAACACAATCATGGAAGCTCTCTTCATCTTCTTGGAAAGAGTTTTGGGTGTGTATTGAGCTGTGAACCCTATAATATTGACTGTATTTCTGCAGAAATTATGTGCATTTGTCAAGCCAGCAGGTGAATGTTACTCAGCTGGGTCCTGTCCTCTGACTTTTGTTCAAAGGACCGAACAACGTGGTTCATGTTTCTCTTCTGTACAAATATAGATTTAAGTTTTGAAGTTAAATCTGGAAATATAAGCAAAAAAAAACCAAAAACCAAAAAAACAAACAAAAAAACCCCCAAAGAACAAAAAACCCAAACCAAACAAACAAACAAGCAAACAAAACCAGAAAAAACTTGTTTAGTGTTACTTTTAGATCCATTAATGTTTTGTTCAGAATATTTTGCCCAGAAAAGCTGTGGCTGCCCCATCCCTGGAAGTGTTCAAGGCCAAGTTGGATGGGGCTCTGAGCAACCTGGTCTAGTGGAAGATGTCCCTGTCTATGGCAGAGGGTTTGGAACTAGATGGTCTTTAAGGTCCATTTTAACCCAAACCGTTCTGATTCTATGAACACGGTCTCTGAATGAGGCTTTACCTCAAATTAAAGTAGTCACAGTGTATCATACCTGCTCGTCAGTAAGAGAACATACAGCCTCAGCCCAATAGACATTTTCCCCTCCCAAACAGCATCTATTTTCTATTGTAAATAGAAAGTGAATTTTCCTCTGAAGACTATAATTATAGAATCAAATATTAATTAAAAATTTCATTGCAAGAGACTTATAGTATAAACCAAAGGCACACAAGTCAGCCAACATATAATTATGATACCTTTGTGAGAATTTGAAAAATTATGATCTTCCAATAGCAAATTTAAATCAGTAGGTATAGGGAAGTATTTGAGGT
The DNA here is from genome assembly GCA_013397815.1 of Aleadryas rufinucha. Classification (NCBI taxonomy): domain Eukaryota; kingdom Metazoa; phylum Chordata; class Aves; order Passeriformes; genus Aleadryas; species Aleadryas rufinucha. Next base: position 258,825 of record VZTH01004195.1, on the reverse strand, counting down.
AGAGGTTTGATTTTTCTCCATTTTCCAGACAGTTCATGTTGATTTCATATTCCTGATTTTTAGCACTTACATTTGTCCATCCATTAATAATCTAATTTCATGACTTCATGAACTGCATGTGGGATGTGACCCTGGGTTAGTGTACATAGGGATGACCAGCAGTCCCTGTGAAGGCTGCAATGCAAAGCTGAGGGTGTTTTTGTGAGATGCCCTTTGAGACCACACTGTACTTAAAACATACTCTTCATTTTATTTCCTCATTTGAGCCCACTTTGTTGATTTGACAGGGTACAGCAGGATGGAAATCATTTAGACAAGATGTTGAGTTTTTACTGTCTGAGACTGAAGTTGCCTTTAAGACTGGGCCAGGTTGGTCCCAGCTGCTGCACATTGCTGGGTCACCAACAGCCAGGGAATGTCCTATACTGGAGCACACTCAAATCATGCTGTTTACTTTAAATATTAACTTCTTGGGGAATGAAAAAAGGTTCAGAGGCAAAGCAAGCTGTGCTTAGCCTCTGTTTGATTTGCAATAGCTGTAGTACAGTTTTCCCTTTGCAGTTTCTCTGCAGTCTGTTAAATCCTGTATTTCTATGGGGAGCCGGGTACTCTGCAGCCAAGGCAGGTTTATAAGGGCAAATTTTGTTTGTAGAACAGACAAAGGAGTGGTTCAACATCAATACAGACTGAGAAGAAGAGAACAGACAAATGTGAAGTGGACAGGGCATGCTGTAAAGGATGAGGTGGGAACAGATTTAGTGTTGGCTGGACAACAGGCTGCAGAGAAGAAGTTATTCCATCACCACGGCAACTAAAAGCCAAGAGAAAAGAGTAAGAGGCAATGATGAGTCCTGTGGCCTTAAACAAGGAGGTGTATTCAAGGATGTCCCACAATGCCTATTTTCATTTGCATTTCAGATTAGATATTAACTGCAGTGATTTTATCGCTTTCCTGCAGTGCAGTGTTTGCACTGTTTGCACATTACAGGCCTGTTTCCTTGGACTGATGGGTGCTTGGAGCCCATGGAGGTGAGAGCAGCTCACAGCACCACATCCCATCCCAGCTGGCAGAGGAAATCTGTGTTATCTATCTGGTAGTTCCAAAACTTTTTATATTTTATTTCACAGCATCTTTAAAATGTTACCTAGGCTTTACCTTTAAATGGAAACTGACTCTTCTCTCCATCTCACCTCTTTCATACTCGCATGATTCTAATGAGATTAGATTATCCTATAGTGTGCCAGACAAGACAAGGTGCAAGAAAATTCTGCAGTCTGCAAGGCCGTGCTGTGAGTGATTAACTGTCTCATCAAACTTGGTATGTCAGATGGAAATAAAACTGGAAATCGGGCTTGCAAATGAGCAGGTACTGACTACTGACTTCTGCCAAAGACTGGCTACACAGCAGGAGGAATCCTACTGGCAGCAGTGGAAGTCAGGCTACAAACCGATGGTTGTTTTCCAGCAAACTGAAACACATTTCGACATTACAATGCACTATTTATATCTAACCAACCCTGCTTGGGCAAACAAGTTTCTAAAAACTGCATCAATGAACCTGGATCCCGATGTTATTAAATTGAAAACACCATTTTGCCACCTAGTGGTGGTTTCTCCCTTTATGTCTTATATGTGGTTTTGCTTCTCCAGCTTGCATCTTCTTACCGTGCTGAGAGCTGTATATCGTTCAGGCAGGCAATTCTTCCAAGAAGGCACATAGTAATTTTCCAGAAAAGTAGCTACATGTTCAGTAAACACTGAAAGTTTTTTGGGATGAATTAGCCAACTTCTTTAAGTATTACCTGGTTTGGAAAGTTTCTTAATGTTCCAGATTTGCATTACTTTGTTAAAGATTAAAATAATTATTCTTTTAGCTCTATTTTAGTTAAATGGAATTTTCCAAAGTTTTCCTCTGCTGTGATTTTCAGAGTAGATAGACAACTTCACTCTGTAGTACAGCTGAGCAGCATTCCCTGCCACACACAGTGTTTTAATACTTGTTGGGCGGCAGCAACAAGGCTGTAGGTGCACTGGTATTTTGAGGGAGGCAGGTTGTTGCCCTACAGCCCGGAGAGAAACCCTTCTGAAAGAATAAGATCTCTAAAAGAAGCCTTTTCAGAACCATGCACTGTGTGATTTACTGCAAGGAGACACTCCCATCTGGGATGTATTTACTTAAAACAAAGCTGTCTTTTGTTTAGTATCTCAGAAACAGCTGTGTTTGTCCATAAGCCAGAGAACAAAAATGAGAAATAAAATGAAGGTATATTATGGTGCATTATTTTAGTTCACATGATTTGATTTTGATGTTTTCTTCTTGTGAGGTTACATGGAATTCACTTCCTGAATGTTTTGCCAAACATTTTTTTTCATTTAAACCTCTGAATATATGCCAGAATTCCAGTTACTTTTTCTTTTACTATAAAGGCTCTTGTCTTACTAGAGAGGGCTAGTTCAGCACTGCTGGTAAAATTATACCTTCACGAGAACAGTATGGTGTTGGCCAAAACAAAGCACCATGTAGAAGGGAAAACCATTCAAAACCTAAAATCCTAAGGAAATTATGTACACTTCCTCCCAAGAAAATGGCCTGTTTCTAGATTTTCTCAGTCAGTGGCACCACTGTATGAGCTGCTGAGAAATCAGAACTGTGTAAAGATCATAGCACTGTGATGGTCTCAGCCTGTGTACTGTTGCACTGCATCAGCTGGGGAGGGGCTGAGGGCACCCTCAGCAAAGGGGGACTCAGGTGTGTCAGAGCCATCAGGAGAGCGAGGATCATCTACTGCATGCAAATATTCAGTCCTCATTTCTGATTGCCTGGTTGTTCATTCACATCATGGCATCCTTGTGAATATTCCTTTACAAACAGGCTGATGAGGGTTTCCAAGTGAAAGCAAATGACTGCTTATGAATTCCCATAAAAATCCATCTAAAGTGGCAAAGCTTTATCCAAAGGGCCGAGACAAAATTCAGAGGGCAAGAAGACATAGTTTAGAACTGGATGTGAATTGGCACAAGCAGAACTAAATATTTTCAAGTTCCTCAATACATTTCAAAGTAAAATATCAGAAAAGATCCCCAGAAAATTCTTTTAACTCATGCTGGCAAATATGAATGTTAAAAGGATTTATTTTTCAACTTCTATTATCATTCATCTCTCCCAAAAATTAAAGAATTGCATCTATAAATAAGGTCAAAGTCACACCCAACTGTATTACTAGCAGATCTCATGCAAAAATACTTACTTCATTGATGTTCTAACTTTGGTAAGACTAATACAGATTTTTAGTCATCCCCAGTAAGGGTGTTTACTCTATGTTTCTTCAAGTGAATTATTTCATGACATCTGTAAACTGTTAAACAATGGTTTCTTCCTTGTACATATGTCATCATGTGCCAATTGACTGATATAACTCACTGTTTTACTGTGCATTTGACCCAGGTTGTCATGGTGTAGAAACCTGAAACTATGACCCTTATTTCTGTCAGCTTCGCCTCTTTGGTAAACAGATGGTATTTGGTTTGGCTGAGTGAACTGGGATATTTGTGAACTGGCTTTAATGATCCATCTGTGCAAGTTGTTTTTCAACAAATTTTAGGATCATAGGACAATTCAGGTGTAAAGAGACCTCAGGAGGTCTCTAGTTCAACCTCCTACTCCAAGCAGGTTTAGCTGTAGAGTCAGACCAGGTTGCTCAGGGTTTTGTCCAGTCAGGTCTTGGAACCCTCCCAGAATGGACACTGAATCAATCTCTCAGTGAAAGCTCTGCTGCTGCTTGATGGTCTTCCCTGAACACTTTGGCCAAGAACAGATGTCTGGGAGACCTGGTCAGTCCTGTCAACTACCCATATTGAGAAGTTACCCCTGAGAATGCTCAGAAACCTCACTGACTGGTTGTGCTCCATAGCCACCCATCCAGCAGATGTTGGGTCGAGTTCCCCATGAGAACCAGGGGGTGTGATCAGAAACACCCTTAAGTTTAAAGAAATCTCTGTCCATTTCTTCACCATAACCAGGGAGTCTGTAACAACAACCCATCAGAGTGTCTGCCTTCCCAGCCTCTTCTCTGTTCCTGACTCACAGGCTCTCCACCAGTTGGACATTTGTCCCATAGAAGAGCTCCATAAAACCAAGCTGCATCTTCACACGGTGGGCAACCCCTCCTCCTTGTTGTCCCTGCCCATGTTTTCTGAAGAGCTTGCTCCATCTTGTTGCTCTCTCCTGCTGTGCAAGCTGTTCCACCATGTCTCAGTCATTCCAATATTTTTGTGACTCCATGCATAGCTCTAGTTTCTCCTGCTTCCTCCATGGGTTGCAGGTCTTTGTATGCTCCTAAAGTTGATGTCTCTTTACCTTTCTAATGGATTCCGAGGTGTGTCTTGTTCCTGCCACCCTGCACCCTTTGCTTTCAGTCTCATTCAGTGCTGTCTCCTGTGGGTTGTTTTTTCCATCCCTCCCAATTTCTAGGTTAAAGCTCACCTCACCAGGTGGGTCAGCATGTGAGCAAACACTCTCTTGCCTGGCTTTGTCAGGTGGATCCCATCTCTCCCTAGCAGTCCTCAATCCTCAAAAAGGAACCTGTGTTTTTAAAAGCCAAATCCCTTCTGATGACACCAGTTGCACAACTGGGTATTGATTTGCAGGACCATCTGCTCCTTCTCATGTGTTTCCCCTTCACCAGCGAGACTGAGGAAGCACCACCTGGGCCCTGCCCTTCACCTCCATGCCTGGAGCCAGGGAGTCCTGACCACCTGTCAGCAGAATAAGCGACCTTTTTCATGACTGAAATGAGATGCTTACACCTGAAACATAACCTGAGTCTAGATTCTCTTAAACACATAGTTATTATAATTTCATGATATTAAATATTTTTCTGTTTGATCAAGCACTAAATCTTGGAAAATCAATTGCTTAGAAGTAGCTACAATCATAGAAATCCTTTAAACTTCGATCAAGACATTAATCTTTATTACTAGTATTTCTTGATAAATTTGTTTTTATATCTCTATATACCTACAGGCTTTTCCAGTGATTTGTTTGTAGAATTCTGTCTTCTGATTTTGTTCTTACAAAGTAGAGAAATCTCTTATAAGAAATTACTTTCCTGCTGCTGAAATATCTGTTCCTTCATGAATCTAAGAAAAATTTTCTGCCATGGTTCAGAAGACTCAAAAGGAAAATTAAACGTTTCCATCAGAGCTCACTTCTTTTTTCGGATCTTGCAAAACACTTCTCAAAGAAATCCTCAGCTCGTCCTGACATAACACTTTATGTTTTCTGTCTTAATACACAGTTTCCAGTGGCAATAATTTGGTAACAAATTAATTCTATGATTTCACAACACCTCTGCAGTGCCATTTAATAGTCTTGGCTTCCCATCAACTTCAGTAGTGAGTGAGTTTTTTACAACAGCATTTGTTCTCAGTATTTTACCTCTTTTCTCTAATTACTTCTGCTGTTAAAATGGTCACATTGTCAAGTCTAGCTTAAAATTCACTAACATTCCTTGTCTGCACAAATGGAATGAAATCAGCTATAAAATGCCTGTTGATTGTACAGCCTTGAATGAAACATTATACTTCTTATTTTGCATTATTACAATTTTTATATTGTTCCATAACATGCAGAACAGCTTATTTTTGTTGTTGTTGTTCAGTATTCATACAGAATATTTCATACAAATTCCAAGTTATAAAATGAACATTTATCTTTGTAGATTTTGAGTTTAGAAAACCATATGGTAAAAAGTTAGCAAAGCAACAATGATGTTTAGCAGAGAACAAACTACACATTCTTCTGTAAAATATTGATTTCATATTAATATGTGGGAGATATGAAAGAATAGCTATCAGGAATAGAAAATTGTGCTTTGCTTCTACCACCTCATCACTTCATGCAAAAGCACATACGGATCCAGCTAGCAGTAACATGTGAATAAAGTTCCAGGGGTTTTTTTGACTGGCAAATCTCTGCCTATGTAAGGCTGGAAACAGATTTCACAATTAATACATAATTATATTAATGACTAAGAAATAGTTTAAATTGTGTAATAGCACAGAATGAGGCTGTCTGCCCATAAAGAGGAGTAAAGTTTAGGTATGACTCTCTGTGTGTGACACGTATAAATGTAATGGAAGGTGTGTGCATCTTGCCTGCCCCCTCTGCAAGCACACAAAATGAATGCAGAGATGGGGGAAGAAAATTCAGTGCCAGTCACTTTTTCTTACACACAGATCCCTTGCTGATCTAAAATGAAACAAAATTCACGCTCCATGGTCTCCAGAAGAGCAGTAACCAACTGACCCATCTCAGACCTGTCTGGATGGAGACGAGAAATTCTTTGCAGAGAGAGAAGAGATCAGTGAGAGAAACAACTTGGCCCAATGGTGAGAAGATTTAGAGAAGCTTATGCAAACAAGCAGGAATACTTTGTTTCCTTTTCAGGGCAGAAAGGACTGTGCTTGCTTCAGGAGAAATTTTACTTTATCTGCTGCTAGCAGGATAGCAGTAGCAATTCCATTTTTTAGCAATGTGAATAAAGTTTAAGTTTAGAGAATTATTGTATATTCTCAAAATTCAGCAGTAAAAATGTCCTCTTCTTTCAGGTGAGGGACTCCTAAGGGTAGTTAGTGATAAACTCTAGCTTTCCTCATGGATGTACTGTACTCAGGTATCAGGTCCCAGGGCTCAGTCACCTGCCCTCACTGCCTCTCCTTCCCCAGCCTCTCCCAAGTTACTCTGGGGTCTGCACCCGGTAACTCCTGCATCACGTTGGGACGCTCACACAGACACAGCTCCTGCTTAGACTTCCCGTGTCTCAGCTCTCTCAGCTTTATGGCTTGAGGATCTAATTAACTAGTAGTAAAATAGGAAGGTAAAAAAGACACTTAGGCTTGCTTGTTAGCTTCTTCCATTAATCAGTCACCCTCTGTCTTTGCTATATATTGTCATTGGACTTCTTAAGCTCTGATTATCCTTCTTTTTTCTTGTTTTAGGCTTCAGTCATCAAACCTGCAATTCTGGCAAGTTTGAAAGAATTGGTTTTAATTTAAGAAGCAGTTTTGCAGTAGGAATGCTTTATTTTAATGGCCATCTTTCTAACAGCCAGCAACCTTGGAAAACGTTGCCTCTGCCCTCTGCTTTAAAAGTAATAATTTTTCATGAGTAGAATTGCCTATGAATTCTTAATTTGCAAGCTTTATGAAAGGCAACTTAAAATGCTGAGCAGCAGAGAATACTAGGGCAGGATTATGCTGCATAAGGAAAAGCAGTCGGAAGACCAAGGATTTATTTGAGCATGGAAGGTCTCAAGCTGTGACAAAGTTAAACATTATATGGGCTGTTTGTTCATCCTCTGCACCACTTTTTTCCAAACATTGCATCTGCAGTTCCCCACTCACTCTGGAACTACTAGAGGCAGCACAGGCTTTTTATAATCAGCAAAGCAGGAAATGTTTGGGATCCAGCAGCTCCTTTTGAACAAGAAACCAGCACTCAAGGTATAGCTGTAATCTTGGCACTCTGTTAGTGTACACTAAATCCTGCCTCCCAGAAGGATGAAAGAAACCCCAAATCTCTTACATCTCATGAAGTAGGCACCTGTAGCAGGTGTCTTTTAAAGACAGTATATTTAAAGCCTCACGCTGTCTCCTTCTTGCTCATATCAGACAGAAGTGAGCTGTGCCCTGCAGTGGGATGTTTACAGTGCCTCTGAACTCTGTCTTTCCTAAATGACAGCCATAAGATGATGAAATAAACAAGGATTGTTATACATATGTTCTATATTTAAAAACTCCCTGTGATACTTAGATGTAAGTCCACCCTCTCAATAAAAAAATAGACAATTTGATAAAAACACTATCTCAGAAATGTGTATTTAGTAAAGTTTAGCTTCAGTGTTTGTGTCTGCCTGCAGAACTGTGAGCTCATGTGGCATTACTTTCCTTGCTTGTTCAGTCCCCACAGCTTTGAAATCTCACAGCAAAACAAGAATAATAACATTTTGAAGGTATGTTGAGTTATGGGGAAAAAAATCACCGGAGCAGGCAAGTTGTTAATTTAAGAAATATTTTACAATCTTTTTATGTGTGTGTGTGGTTTATACTTGCTTTTAAAGGGACTTATTGGGGGAAAAAAAGACAAACAAAAACCAAAAACAAACAAACAAACCCAACCCAAAGCAAACAAGTCAAAGAAAGCCCCAAACCCTCTGGTTACAGGAATGAGAAGCAGCATGGGAAATCCAGTTATTCAGTTGGATTAAGTTATTTTGGTGAGAGAGAAAAAAAAGGGAAGTCTGAAAGTTCAACTGAATTCCTCCTTAATTGCAGGGTGGAAGTGTTATTATAAATTATGAACTGTTTATATTGCCATGTATGTATAGAGTATGTATACCACAATTTTTATGTTAAAGTCACAGGTATGTCTTGGAGAACAGCTCATCTCATATGAGGGTTTCACAGATGCCCTGCACTGAAGGACCTTGATCACTCAAAATACTCCCTTCCCTTTAGTACAATATATGAATAAAACTGTTTCTTTTTGTCTTTTACCAAATTGAGCACGAACACACACACCTCAACCCCCCCCATCAAAATACTGATTTTCTAGATTACATGGTTGTTTGGAAGTTAGAGGTGTTGAGGAGACTTTATTAGATTGAAGAAAAGCTCTTAATGAAGAACTGTGCTTAAAAGTGAGTGCAGAAATAGGTGTAAATACATTTTTCTATTTTATACAAAAAGTGGATGCTGTTGGAAGGGTTATCTCAAGAGAGAACCACACTAAGACAGGAAATGTCCCATAAGCTTTCAACACCCTTTGTATTTTATGAGATTTACTTCATGACTGAGCCATAAAGTATCAGTCTTTTGGGACTTACTCTCTCTCACGTTTTTAGTTTAGCAATAGTTCTACTTGAAAGCAGAATATTTTTCTAGTCCTTTAGTGACAGCTGTGAATGTTTACTTGGAGAGGCATATAAATATGGGTATCTGTCTGAAACTGCAGAATAAAAGGAAAACAGAAACTGGGGACCCCTCACTCAGGGTAAGGGAGGGAAGTAGCCAATGTATCTCAGTTTCACATTGTCTGTATCATTCAAAAATACTCTTGAAAAATTGCAAAAGGCATCTTTTTGCCTTCTGTCCTCAGCTGCACACCACTTTCACCAGCTATTGCTGATAATCTCTCTCAAACTTGTCAAACAGATGTCAGAAGAGAGCATTTCCCCATATTTGCAAAAGGAGTTATGTCCAATAACATATGAGACAGCTGCTCCAGAGCACTAAAGCAGCTTCCTGAGAGCAGTCTGAGTGTTTGAATTGAAACTTGCTGTGATGTGTTTGGAGCCCAGCTTTGCCCTCCCACTTGTTTCTGTCTGTTATTTGCCCTTATCTCAGATCTGGCTTTCTGAACTCTCAAGGAAATGGGCAGGTTGACCCAGCCCTTGGGCTCTGCGCACCTCTGTGGCACTGAAAAGCCTGCAAATGTCAGAGTCCTCAGGCTTGATGGCATCCTGGCAGTGCCCTATAGCCCCCAACACAGTACTGCATCTCGGGATAATTTTAATTTTTGCGGACCCATATTTCCACCCTGATATAAGAAAACTGTCTCCTTGCTATTCACATGGGACACAGCAATGTTGGCACAATTGCTCTGTGTACACTGCACTGGAACGCGCAGACGAGATTTTGGGATTTCAAGTACCTTAGAATATTTGTTCAACAGTGCAAACACTAATAGCCCTTTTAAAGTTCTGCCCTGGGATCAATTGCAGAATGTCACAGCTGACTCACAAATGCAGGATTGTAATGGCATGTTGTAAACAGACAAAATCCCACCCATCAGCTTGTTTGCATATTTAGAGAATACTGATCCAAAACCCTTTTGATTACAATTGAGATAAGAAGGCAGATGTTTAAAGGAGTATTTTTTGTGAAAATATACTTCAGAATGAATTTAGCACTCAGTAAACTCTAAATGAAATCTTTAAACCCAGAATTGTTAAGTTCAAGATCAATAAACACTTGAGTTTTCTAAGGTGTGTGTAATTCTTGCCTCTGAACATTTGAAAAGTGTTGTTTGATTCAGAAGGATAGAGGTGTGTTTAGGATGAGCTGCTGAAAACTTTTCTGCAAAATGAAGATGTGAATGTAGGCTGACGCTGAATAAATGCACCATAATTACTGTTTATTTTCACTGCTGTAGACACTGTTCTGCACTCACTGCTGTGCCCTTCAGGGTGACAACCAACCCCCTCCCCACGGCACCCCAAACAGTCAGGCTCACACATGCCAAGTGTGACTGGAGTTCTCAGCCAGGAGTCCCATTTGTGAAAGACAAACATCACACATGGACATAAATAAAATAGTACACTTGTGCTAATCATCTTGTGATAAGGAATAATTGATTATTTCAGTTCAATTCCCTGTAGTCACCACGAGATTCCACTTTGCTGCGGTATCTGCTGAGCATTAAGGTCTGAGTTGTTCCCCTGGAATTGGTCCCTCCTTCCTACCTGTGTGCTCTCCCCTCTCTGATGCTGGCAGGGGTTGGCCCCAGTGATGTGGTTTACAAAAGGGATTCAGGCTAAAATTTTGTTTCCTTCCCC
>VZTH01004195.1:170635-241844 GCA_013397815.1 Aleadryas rufinucha | reverse complement strand
CTTCCTTCCTTCCTTCCTTCCTTCCTTCCTTCCTTCCTTCCTTCCTTCCATCTTGACCCTCTCCACTGCCTCCTTAAAGTGGTAAAAAAGGCAGGAGGGGAGAGAGAAAGGACACACAGGAGAAGAAATAAACAATTATTATTAATTTTCTCATTTCACTAAATATTTTTTAAAAAAAAAGTTTTTTATTTTTTCACAGTTTTGTGTTATAAAGAGCCCAAATTCAGCATTTATTGAGTCTGGCTGGAATCTTTTGTTAGAAGATAGTTTTTGTCCTTTTTTGTTGCATGCCAACTTTACAAATACAGTGTTTATGGCTTTAGCACAATATTTTTACACAGCTGTGTTTTATTGGCTGTTATGAATTTCTGTGTGAAAAGCAAATGAGGCTGGAATATTAAGTCTAATAACATTATTTATCACTGATTTTGATAAACTATTGTGATAAAAATGTTAGTCACATTAATTCATCGAGGACCAAAGTAAACAGTTTTATTCATTTTCATGATAATGAATTAAAAAATAAATCAAACATTATCTTTGTCTCAAAAAATACCCCAAATTTCATCTTTTCACCGCACCATTAATAGTTTCAGCTTATATCTTTAAGAAGCAGGTTACTATTGACTGGCTTCCAAGGCAAGAGTTTGTAATGGTACTTTATGCTTTTCACCAAAATTGCTGGAGAAAGCCTGAAAAAACTTTAAAAGAATGGCTTGGTCAAAACAGAATTTCTAAGTTCCTACATTCCAGTTCCAACACAAAAGGTTTTCTTCAAAACAAAATGCCACTCCAGAGAAGGCCAGGAGGAGAAGAGTAAGAATGAGCAATAAAGCTAAAACTGGCCAGTTCCATGTTGGAACTGAAGATGGAAGGGGGATCCAGCTGTGGACTTGGACATGTAGTAGCACCAAGTGGGTACTGGCAGCTGCAAAAATACTATGCCAAGTGTATAAAGGGGCATGGTAAGGCTCAAAGCAACAAACTATAAAGGTGTAAAAGTCAATACTGGTAGTGGGAGGCCTAGAACCCAAGGGAGCAGTTCTGTCAACACACAGCATAAATTTATTTGATGATTTCAGCAATCCCATCTACAACAGTAGCTGTACATCTACAAAGCCTATCACAGAAGGAACAACCTGTCTGTTATGGTTTTATTTATCTGACTATGAATAATATTCCCAAAAATGCTTTTTGCTTGGAATCACCGATTTGTGACAGTTCCTACCTCTCACACTTATACAGGATTTAGTGTATCTATACCAGATTTGAGAATTCAATAACCAGGTTTTTAAAGTCCAAGTTGTCTACATCTCAAGGAATTTGTGAAAATTTGTACTTTAAGCTCTCTTGAAATTCTATCACCTTTTACTTTAGGAAGGCATGGAAATAAGAAAGAGAAAAGGTGCTATAAAAATAATAAAAATGCATGCTATAGTACCTTAGTCAATGCTTCAGTACATTGCCAACATATTTAGAAACAATAAAACTCAGAGGACCTGGAGGGGAGATGAACCTTGCTCTTGTCCAACCTTGATTTCATGAAAGGAGATAAGTGCTCTCGCCACACCATGAAACACCGTGATCTCTTGGCAAGATCATTCACAAATGTAAGTCATCTCCCAAACTGTTGTCTCCTGAATTTAAAAAAATGAACGTAATCCACTATAGAAAAGAGGTTGCAAGTGGCTTTGTTCCATTACACTAATGGCAGAATAAGGAAGAGACAGTCTTCATATAATTAAAAATCTGCAAATAAAAAGACTCAGGTCAGCACTGGTTTAGGATTGCATCTAGACGAGGCTGCTGAGGTCATTGATTTTATTTTTAACTACTAACACATTTGTTTCAACTACAGAAGCTGATTCTCAAAACAATAAACATTCTTGTTCACTGCTTTTTTTAAAAAAATAAAACCAAAAAGCCTTGAAGATTAAGCTACTTATCACCACTTTCAGGGCTATGTTCTCCTTTTTTTCATGGCTTGTCTAGCTGGAGCCTCAAAATCAATTAACTGAAAGGTCTTCATCACCTCTGGAATTCCACTCATTCACATCAGTAATTACAGAAGGTCTCCATGAAGCAGTGGTTTCTCAAAGAGTTAATTGAAATGCAGGAACAGCTTAATACTGATTCAGCAGACTTAGCTCTAAACTTCAAAGGAATTGTGATTTACCATTTGGTTCTTTGTCTATTTAAATTAATCATGTTGCTCAAAGGCAAGGGAAATGAAACATTGGAGGCCTCAGAGTAATCCCAACATAAATGCTAAGATCCATTAGTCCTTTGAGACACAAATTCTGAATTTTTATTTTATTTTTATTTCTTTTATAAAATATTTATTTCACAAAATATCTATTTCATCTATCTTTCCTGGCAAACATAGGATTTTCCCCCCAAATCTCTGAATCTACACCACATCTAGGTTTATTAATCTTAAATACACTAACATAAGAAAACACCCCAGGGCATAATTCAAGTTTTACAAAGGTAATACAAAGCTTATCAGATCTATGGTTTACTTACTCTTGAGATGGAGTAGGCTGCCCAGCAATCCCAGCATGATTCATGACTTCAGATAGATACGTACCACTGCTTTAGACAGCCTGAGATTTGGCAGTATTTTATCTCAACACACACGAAATGAATCCGTGTCACACCTGCACTGTGAACTTGCATTTTGATCCCCAGATATGCAAAGACAGATTTCACCCCATAGACTTCCCTGGCTCTGACAAGCAGTGTGTTCTTGTTGCACTGCTGAGGAAGACTGGCATTATGCCCACCTGTTATCCTCTGAAATGATGGGAGGGTTGAGAGAATTTAGTAGCTCTGTGTGCCTCCTCTCCTTTCCCTCTCTAGCCTGCTCCATGCTGTAGCACAAGACAGTGATTCCTTGCTTGGTTGGGTGAGCCAATGAGTTTTTCCACAAAAACCATGGACCACACTGGCAATTACAACCCAAAGCTGCACTGTCCCACACAGAAACATGTGCAAACCTGCTTCCTCGGGCTGACTCTGGGGCTCGGACCCCACATGAGAAAGGTCAGGAGGGTGTCTCTAATATGACAGGGTGGGAGGAGGATCTACCTTGTCTTGCAGAAGTGTTAGAAGTGACCCAGATAAACAGACTATGTTCCTGTGTCTTGTTGGTGTCTTTTACAAAGTGATTCTCTGTTTCTCAGCAAAGGGTGAGCCCTGAAAGACTCGAAGGGAAAGCAGAGCCAGCATTTCCTCACTTTTCTATGAGGTGAAAGAATGAATTCTTTCCTGTAGAAACCCTTAAGAAGGGTAGTTGCTAGTTTTGTCACTTCTTAAATGCGCAATGTCCTCATTACAGCTTTCAGGATGAGCAGATAAGTGTAATTAGATATTTATCTTGGAGTGAGTGCAAAGTCCGCTGCACCTTTCACATTCTTTGAAGTGAGAAGGGTCAGTTTGTAGCACCATTTCCTTAGTCATCATTTTCATCTGTGTGTTTTCTGTAAATACAAACTTAATGACTAGCTCTTGGTTATTAATCACTGTCAGTGCAGGATAATTCTGCTGTGAAAAAAGACTGTCGTAAAATGATCTTTTACTCAACAGCACAGTGCTGAGTTCTCACAGCAGTATCTTAATGACTGAGACTGATTTTCAAAGTAATTCCAACCCACTATTGATTTGAATCCTTAGGATTCAAAGGACCCCCTTAGGATCCTTTGAAGGTCCCATCTGGAAATTATTCTTCCATGTTTTTTGATTTTTGTATCAACTACAGAGCCATCACGGCTCTGACCGACTGTTCTTGCCTGTTCTCCCTGGGAGGTGCTGCTGGCAGACCAGGTTTGGAGTGGCAGCTCTGTGATGGGAGCCATGGAAGTGTACAGATGCACTTCTGGGTGTGGTGTGAAGAGGCAGGGCTGATACCTGTCCCTGAGCTCCCCATGTCTGCTGAGGAACCCTATACATTGTGGAATGCATGAACAGGAATCATTAACTCTTTGTCAGTTGACTCTCAGAACATTGTTTACTGCAAAATTAACTGGAAGAGTGCCACCAACCATTTTCCCCTCCTCAGGTTTACCAGGGTGTAAAATGCAGCACAACAGAACCCAGACCCTTTGGTGAAAGTTAGTGAGGAAGTGTAGGTACTCTTTGCAGAGCATTGCAGAAGTGTGTCATAACCTGATCCTGAGAAACACGGATCTCTGAAAGGCCCACTGGCCACAGCCTTCCTCATGGTAGTGCTACAAAGCAGTTGTCTCACTCCAGGCAGGAATCTCATCTCTCCTTCCCTTGGATATTTGCACTATTTCAGCCTCAGCTCCTGATTTGCAGTTTACAGATGATTTTAAAGGAGTTTTTTTGATTCTGCAGTCATTATCAGCTGCTTTTTGGTTGTTGTCTGTTTAACTACATGACACGACTGCTTCTCTAGCAGCCTAAATGACACCTGTCAGAAGCATTTTAGGACTGAAGTTTAAAAATACAGTTTTTTGTGCAGCAAGTAATTAAACATTTTTGAGAGGTTTAAAAAAATTCAAAGGGAATAGTTCCTTCCTTGTTTTTCCCTTTTCTTCCATAGGAGAAAACTGGTCTACTGCAGTGCTGGAGAAATGGAAAAGAAGGATGGCAAAACGGCCATCACGGTTCCAAAAACTCCAGTGCTGGAGCACACAGAGCCTCACGTGGCACTCAAACCCATCATAGGGTCATAGCTTTGCTCTAGGTCCCTGCCCAAAGCCTGGACCTTCCAGCACCAGTTTGGCCTTGCTCTTTTCTTTCACAGTTCACCACCACCCTGTGAGGCGGAGCAGTGGGGATATCAGAGTGGTGGTGCTCTCTGAAACATCTCTCTGCCTGCACTGTCTGGTGTCCTCCTTTGAGAGGACACCTCCCAAAACCAGCCTAGGAACACCAGCCCTGTCCCATGTCCTGGCATGTGGACCATGCTGCAGTTGCCACTGTTTCATGACCCGGTCATAGAGAGCTGCTTATTTGTCTCTGAATCGTATCATGCTTCCTGCTTTCTTTTTATTTTTATCTCACACACACACAATATTTTTTTTTAAAGGAAAGTACATTTTCTCCTTTTATCTGAAATGTAGTGCATCTCTATTTACTTGAATTCTGACTTTGTTAACTTTATTTGGCAAACTTTTATTTTCTGGGGGAAAAGGAAAAGAAAACAGTATTCAATTAGTAATAGGCACAGTTCATCTTGTTTTATGAGCAGAGCTATTCACCTGCTTAGAGCAGAGCTAAACCTGAGCAATGCTGGATATCCAAAGCTGGTCAGGCTTTGTTGAGGGAAAAGAGTGAAAAGTGCAATCAGTTCTAAGCACCTGAGTATTTTCCCAGTAGTTAAATACTCTCAGAGATCTTAACCTTTGTGCTGGACTTCATAAATTATTCCAAAAGGTCACAGACATTTTCGTGGCTTATCATCTTTTCCCTGCTTTGTTTTCCTTCTCAGTGTTTTTAGTATCACAGAGGTAGATGAGACAATGACCAGGCTGTATAGAAACAAATACTCTCTATAGCACAGACCCTTGGAGCTCTGTATGGTTCTAACCAAGTACACAACTACTGCAGAGCAGAGGCAGCCCCTGACTTCCTAAAACTGAATGTAGAAATTGGGAAAAAATTGCCAGCACCAGCTTAAGTAAAGGATTTTCATGGCATCAATGATCTTTGCTCATGACCTAAGGTGACAGAGAAGTAGCTAGGGTGTGTCTAGCCACAGTGCTGTGAATTAGTTTAAATTATTTGTACTGTAGATCTATTAGCAAAGATTAACATCAGCAGTATCCCTCCCTTCCTGCATGTGTGTGTGGAGGAGGACTTGACAGTTTTGGCTGTTTTAACCTGTCAGATGAAACAGATATTATATAGTATGGCACATCTGCCTTTGCTCTAGACTGTGTTATATGTGCCTCTCTAAAGATGAGACAGACAAATTATCCTATTTAGCTGTATATGTAACAGCCTGAGGCAACTGAGAAGGGAGTTCTGCCATAAAATTTATAATTGCTGGAGGCATGTTTGTCTGTGGTTGAGGTAATTTCGAGCATCCCATTTTATACTTCTCAAGAAGAAGCACCTACCCTGTTCCCAGCCTCTGGTATCAGAGCTGACGCCTCATTCCTTGTCCCTGCTGTGAGATCAGTCACCTGTGCTGTTTCCACTTGGGAGCAAGGCTGGTCTGAATCGGGTTTCCCAACTATTGCTGCAAATACTTTCTTTTAATTGTGGTTGTACAGGAGAGAGTAATATTTAAATTCTATGTTCAGTATTCCTACTGCTGTGAGCCTGGGCAGTCCAGGGTGTCTCCCTGGCTGTGTGTGATGTTAGCAATGATGGAAGCCAAGCAATTTGGGTGTTCTCTGGAGTGTCTGTGACTGGGAATTCCTCTGTTCGAAGGTCCAGACCAGGGTAGGGTGAAGCATTTCTTAAATCATCAGGAAGCATTTCTTACTGTTCCTATATAAAGAGGATGGTTTTCAGGCTCAATATCCTACTGATGCCTGTTGGGTGTGTGTAGCTTGGTGGCACAGGCAGGTTTCTGCAATAAATAGAATTTTTCCTGGCTGTGTTAATTCTGGACATTGGGTCTGAAGGGGGACCCAGAGGGAGAACACCTGCAGCTACAAAAAAGATACGTCATGTAGAATGATACATTTGTAGCAGTCTCAAAAATCATATAATTGAAACCCCTCAGGCTGAGGAGGCAATCAAACCTAGCTCTGTTCCTGCTGATTTAGCTCCTTAATTAAGGGGCACCCACTGTTAGATCAGCTTTTTAATGCCAGGTACTTATTACTGCTTTGCCTTGTCCCAGTCGATGTCCCCTCGTATGGCAGAGCAGATTCCTCACAGGATTAGATGGAGCTCAGCTGCCTCCCAAGCCTGTTTGTGGCTCACGGCATAGCTTGGGAGAAGTGGGTTCCTGCTGTGCAGGAGAGGACAAGGCCACCAGCCACGTGCCCAGGCCACACTGTCCCTGCCAAGGGGTGGAGCAGGGACAGCTTTGGGATGCATGGAGCCGCTCCCGAGGGGCTGCAGTGTCTCATTAGCCCCCTCTGAGGCTGTCTGAACTTCCTCTGGAAATGACAGCTTAACCACGATACCTACAGGTGCCTTCTGGCAGGCAGCTGTATCCAGGTGAGCCCGAGGCAGACATCACCCCACTCCATCCTGCCTCTTCCCGCAGAGAGGAAAGCTGGTGCATCGGCTGCAGGTAGTGCAGCTTTACACTGCAGCAGCTATCTGCCTACTGATTTTGACATAGCCTAAATCTATAAATCCCTTGATCCATTAAAGCTGTTTTTTTCAGGTCAAAATATGTTTATTTTCCTTTCAGAAGAAGCCCAGCTCACTTAAAGCAGCCCAAAAAGCTTTTTTCCTCACTTTTTCCTGGTATTCAAAGTGTTCTTCCTTTAAGGGATGAGATAGTGAAACAGTTTCTGGCTGTTACAGTAACTTAGAAGGAAGGGAAAAACAGTGAGAGTGAGCTGTCAGCTGGATGACCCCATCATCTCAGTACCTGTCTGTGTTATGAAGCTGAGGCACAGAGAAGTAGTTTCCTTTTGGTGCAGGGAATAGATCAGATCCGAGAAAGGGTCTGCTGTCTTTGCTGGTCTCTTTTGGGAATCTCAGACTACGAGGAAAACTCTGTCCTTTTCTCTCTACCTGTCAACACACTTGCCCTCTGCAGTAGGATCTTTTTGGCACTGCTGTGATGAATTTCTTTTCTGGAATGATTTCAGAGGCAGGAGGAGATCTTTGTGTGTCTCCTGCAGCACATCCAAGGCTCCAGCATACACCCCTGCTCAGTGATGACCCCTCAGGAGCTGCTCCTCTCTTGCTCTCTGCTGAGTTGCTGACATCTAAAAGATACTAAACACACTGGACTGTCAAGGACTGAACACACTGGACTGTCAGGGACTGAACAAAAGCATTTTACAGCTCCAATTGAGTTACTGAAAGCAGTTTTCTATCTGTAATTGTCTTGAGTTTGTGTGCGTGTCACATTTGAGTATATCCTTGCATAGGGTTAATAGATGCACTTTGGAGATAGCTGCTTGCAACAAATTAATGAGACACTTCAAGACAGAATTCTTACCAGCTAATTAAATTACCTGCCTAGCTTACTAGAATTAATCACTGCTCTCCCAGTATATTTGTGTAAACAGAGAGATTTTCATGTAAATTAAGTGATGTTTGAGATGGCCGATGAATCTCTGTTGTTTGGTGGTTCTAATACTCAGTACAGAAGAAAAGATAAAATTACTAGAAATCATTCTTTATCACTGCTACCACATATTCATGCTACTTTACCAGTTTCTGTAACTATATATCACACAATGGGGTTAGCCTGCTCCCTCAGAGAAAAAAAAAAAAAAAGATATCTCTTTTAAAGTCTGATTTCTGACATTTAATAGTGAAGCATAAGAGAAACTGTAGCTGTCGCAGGAATGAGTTTCTGAGAATTCAAAAGACTTAAATTGTGGAATTCTTTGTTGTAGATCCATACTTATGGAAAAAAACAAAAAACAAAAAACAAAAAACCCCCCCATTTTGTAGATATATTTTAGAATTAAATAATGGAGTGCTTAAACATTTCCCTCTAATCCACTCAGTGCTTCCAGGGATGACCACTCCAGTAGAGGAGGGAGAGGTTTTAAAATTTTCTATCAAGAAAGATGCTAGAATAAGAAGAAAGAAAACCAGGCTCTTTCTCCATCCTTCTTTCCAGTTCAGCAGCATAAGCCACTTTGTCGTTCATTGCCTCAGCTTCCTCTTGCTGTTTGTTCCCTGTATCATAAGTTGCATCCCCTGCAAATGCTCTTTTACTTCCTATAAGGAGTGAGAGACCAATAAGAATGAAGTAAAATAAGATTACCTCAGTTTTCTGCCTTGAGACAAACCATAAAATTCAAACTGATTTAATGAAATATAAACTTTTTCAATTATATTATGGAGGATGAACATACCTATGTATTTATGTATGCCTAAGTAATTTTTCCTGTACAAAAACAATTCCTAGGGAAGGAATTTATTATTGTTTCTGGTTTTACATTTTCACTTGACATAAGATCCACATCTAAAAGTCTTCTCTCAGGAGCTGTATTGGCATTGAGCAATTCAGCACTGGATACAGATGATGAAATTATATTTGCTCCAGCAAATGTTGGAAATCCATTCCTTGAAGACTTAGGTATAAGGCTGATCTGGTTTTGTTCCTGTGTATTACTGCCAGGTTAAGGAATGAAAATTCAGACAAGCATAACTCCCAGGATGGGATTGCATAGTTGTTCTTCTCACAACGTCTGTTCTGCTGGTAGATCAGCATTAGAGTTATTACAGGTAGAGAGGAAATTCAGCCAAGGATGATGGAATGATTAAATTATTGATTCCCTCTTCATCTGAAATGTGCCATCAATCTCAAATATTTGTTCAATTGCAAGGTTTCCTGTATTTCCATTTTCCTGAAACCTCCTGCCTAAGCAAGAGCAAAGATTCTGCTTTCACATAAATAGTTTCTTTCATGGAACATTGTTTTTTCACGCATTCCTATCCCCGAAAATTCAGAGCCATACTTAAATTACTTTTCTTGGTGATGTTTTCCTTTTAAAGATTCATATGTACTGTCTCTCCTAGGCTCATGAATTGTAGTCCTATGTCTGAATATATTTCTGTGGCTTTCAGAGGTCAGTTTATAACACGTAAAGTTCATGAATGCAGAATGGTTAGGCCCCACTGCTGTCAGAAATATTTGGGCTGTTTACTTTTTGTCAGTTAAAGGACACAATGTGGAGTATCAGATCCCACCCGCACTGATCTTCCAAGAGGGTTGGCTTTGTTTTAGAGCTTGAATCCTTTTTCTATTTGTCTTAGAATATTACAGAGCAAAATCATGCTGCCCTAAGACTTTTTCTTAAGAGTAACAAGAAATTGCCTTTACTCTTGCAAGACAGGTTCTGAGCTCCCTAGCAGCATTTCACTGCACCTTTCCCATTATTGGTGGCGTGTTTCTTTTCCTTTAGGTCAACCTGATCAAAATATCATACAGTATTCCAAATAAGGTTTTCTTACTGTCCTGGACATTTTCATCTGTGCTTCCCTCTCTTCACTGAAATCACCTTGCTTGATCCAGCCTGGGTTTGCATTTTCCTCTAACTCATCCTTCTTCTCATGTGACAAACAGTTCCTTAATAATGCTGCCATGTGATATCTGTTCTGTTTATGTCTTATTTAATTTCCTTTTGTGTGATTTCTTCTTAACTAATTACCATGACTTTCAAGCACTGTGCTGAAATAGACTGAGACCTTAAGTATCACACATATTCACCACAAAAAAACCCCCAAACCGTAACCAAACACAAAAAACTTCATGTGGTTTCTCTTATTAATGAAAGCAAGACTATTTTTAGCCAAGTTTAACAAGGGTGGGGTGAACTGTAATTAAATTGCCATAGTATTCTGAGGAATTATGATGAAGTATAAGGGAACATTTGTACTGTCTACTCAGGCTACTTAGGCATCATAATTAAGCTGTGATTTAAAAGACCACAGGAGTGTGATTTTGAAAGGCTGTGCACTGTGAAGGCAATGAATACAAATAAGCACTTTTGAGGGGCTCAGTTTGGCATGCTGGTGCCTCAAGTAGGCTAAACTCAAATCCTCGCCCTGGTGCCCACCATGGAACAGCACTGGGTCTAAACTGGCACCAAGTTTATCCTCCGTGAAAATTAAAGAAGCATTTTACACCCAGAGGGACACAAGGGCTTACGAGTTTCAAATATAATATAATATAATGTAGATATAAAATTATTTCAGTTCTTCCTGTATCTTGCTTCCATGAATCCTCTTGCTTCTGTGAGACATTTCTAACTCATGATATCCTGTCCACTTGGGCTGATATTTCTTCAGTGCTGACTGAAATTGGCTTAACTTTTAATATAAAAGTACAAAACATGGATCATTTTTTAATAAAGCTTTGCTGTGTGTATTCCTTAAAGACTTGTGGGATGTGATAGTATTGAAAGACGAGACAGAACAGTTAAAATGAAATATTTAAAAAATCTCTGAAGATTTTATTTTCACTTCTCTTTGAAAGTGATCAAGTGGGAAAACACAATTATCTAACGACTGATTATTTCTCCCATTAATAACCAATTGACTGTAGAGTTCAGGTCTGTCCACTTTGCCCTTTTTAGCGTGTTTTTGCAAGCAATCTGTTGTCTTCAGCTTATTTCCTAGCGATAAAATTAACTGATTTTTTTTTCACCCTACTCTCAATGAGGTCAATCTCTCTGTTCACCTGACACAGGTTATAAGTCCTACTACAGCCCTTTTGATCATAACACCAGGATTATTGACAAGCTGTCAAAACATGGGTTATAACTAGTGCTTTTCTGGGCTTCGGTATTGACTATATGCCCTACCAACAAAGCATCATCATTGTAATACTTTCAATCCCCAAGACAACAGGTTGCAGGTGCCAAGCAGTGAAGGACTACCAGACTGAGCTGTGTGGCAGAAATAACTGTCTTACAAAATGCAGTAAAGTAAAAATGGTTGTGAACAATTATGTTTCAACATGGAATTTTAGAAGAATAAGGTCCATCAAGGTTTCTGAAATATGGCACTGAGCAGTTTAATTTTCCATTGCAGACCTTTTGAAATAAATGCCTTTAATAACTTGTTTCTCTTCTTCTGCTACGCAGAAAAGACAAAAATTGATCTCAGTTTTTTAACATATATAGTCTCTATATGAAACAGTTTGTCAAAAATCAACACAATGTTCTTGTGTTATGATGTCTAGCAATATCTGCTAACATTCATCAGTAAGAAAGTTTTAACTAGCAGTTTAATAAAAAGATGGAGCCTAGATGGATGAAGAATGTAAACAACCTGGAAAGTAGAGTCCTTGGACACTGGGTTCATTCAAAGATTGATGGCTCAGGACTGTTTCCAGCCCTGACTGTAGTTTCCAGGCTCTGTCTGAGAGATGTTAATATTTGAATTATTGGTCTCTTGACTACCTCCTTGCTCAGGCTACAGGGAGAAAGAGTGATGATCTACGTCATGTTCCCTTATCTTATCTTTGAAAAAAGTCTATTGAAAACATCACACTGTGCCTATTTTCCTGGCCTTTAGAGTAAATATAAAGGAGGAAGAAATCTGTCCATTCTTGTATTGGAAAGATGCAATTGAGTATATCAGTAGCTGAATGCTATGAAAAATGTAAGTGTGTATTTAAGCTGGTATCAAAGGCCCAAGTTTAGGTAATACCAGCTGCCCCATAAATAAATTACTGTGGGTGGCTATGTATTGGCTGCTTGACACAAACTCAGGCCATCTGGAGCTATAACCTTTATTAATTGCTCAGCTCATTTTTAATCTCTAATTTTGAAAATAAAGATTCCATTTTCTATAATGTAGAACTTCTACTGCTGAAAGTGATGTATGTGCTCTGCTAATTCAGAGAACACATACTATTTTAGGGCCAATGCATTGCATTTCCTCTTAAAATACCAAAGTACTTTACAGATAACTAAACTGAACCAAGCAGGGCATTGTTACCCTTGTTAAGGGTATCTCTAGATGCAATGCATTTTGACTGACTCTGACCATTTTTCCATATGAGATGCTAAATTTACTCTCAGGCTGTTTCAGAAGTATCTCAGCTTCGTGGTCTCAGGCAGTAAGCTATAAGTAACTCATCTTGCTAGTTCATCGAATTCACAGGGAATTTCCTAGGGAATCAGACTCTGGCTGCCATTTGTGTGTATCCTACAGTCAACACAAAAGCAGCTTGAGCGATGCCTTGCACGGTGTGGGCTGATCACTGGGTAGAGTCAAAGTAGTGAAGTGTCTCAAGGTAGAGGAGAATTTGGACTGTGGTTGTGGCCATATAAGCCCTTTCCCACTGGGAAGAACAGGAGGGAATAAAGCAGCAGCTACATCAGGAAAGACACTCTGCTCAGCTCTTTTTGTGATACTCTGTGCAGCAAGGAGTAGTTTGAGCCAAAGATCCAGAAAGAGGAATATTTGCCAAGGTAAAGGTTTTCACAGAAGTGTCTACAATAACTATTGGTGAAAAGATGTGATCAGAGGTGAAGCAACACAGCACAGCACACCACAGTCCTGCACCCCCAGGGACAGCAGGGGAGAGAGTGCTGCCTTTCCCTCTGCCTTTATTTTTGTTCATGGTTGCACATCTTTGGTTATCAATCATTTAAATAAGATTAGAAGAGGCATTATCCAAAGTGCAATACCTCAAACACTGATTTTAGTCCTCTGCAATGCAGCATATGCATCTTTCAAATACCCAAGGCAAAGAGCCTGGTAAAGGTTCCAAATTAACATACAGTCTCTACATAGGCTTCTGACTTTACAAAAGCTTTTATGAAACTACGGGAAGGACCCACAGAACCATTTTGCTTCCATATGGCTGAGCTGGGAGTGGCACAATTTCTAAATGCATTTTAGGAACATCAGAGGCTCATATAACTTTTACCAAAATAATAATTTTTGAGTGAATTTCATCTGTTACTCTCCCTTCACTCAAAGAAAAATATAGTGTTAGAGGGAGTCTCTTCTGAGCAATTATGGGTTTTTTTCTCAAAAAAAAAAAAAAAATCAGGATGGGAAAGCTCAAAGCAGTCTTGGGGCTTGACTATGTCCAGTGCTACATCGCAGTACAAAATTGGCATCATAAATATTTCTGAGTTGGTGCAAATGAAAGTAGACAGGCACTAAGTAAAAAGAGTTAAATGAACAACATTTTGAAATTAAATCCCTTCTATAGCCACAGAAAAATTTTATCCAGTTCTCAACTCCTTCTCAATCAATTTGAACTCTAACCTCGTGGGCTGAATATTTTGGGGAAGAGGTTGATTCTTTAACCTGCCTGCTGAGGCTGTCCATTNTTTTTTGAGAAATTTTGGGTTTTTTTCAAAAAAAAAAAAAAAAAAATCAGGATGGGAAAGCTCAAAGCAGTCTTGGGGCTTGACTATGTCCAGTGCTACATCGCAGTACAAAATTGGCATCATAAATATTTCTGAGTTGGTGCAAATGAAAGTAGACAGGCACTAAGTAAAAAGAGTTAAATGAACAACATTTTGAAATTAAATCCCTTCTATAGCCACAGAAAAATTTTATCCAGTTCTCAACTCCTTCTCAATCAATTTGAACTCTAACCTCGTGGGCTGAATATTTTGGGGAAGAGGTTGATTCTTTAACCTGCCTGCTGAGGCTGTCCATTAGCTGTTTTCCACTGATTTTGGCCCGGCCACATATTGCAGGGACTGTTGAACAGATATTGCCAGGGAGCAGCTGGATGATGGTACAAGCAGCATCCATGCCTTGGGGTTGAAAATCCTCGTGGCTCTTCCCTAGACCAGTTTCCTCAATTATAAGCTTCTGATGGCAGACAGATTTTTTAATAAAAATTACCTTTTGGCAGGTTTTTTTGATCCCTCATTAGAGCTGATGGCCGTGTGTAAAATGCGAACCTGGCTTGCCTAAGTAGGATCTGTTAGTTCACACAGTAACCGCTGTAACCTGGAGGCAACAGTATTAGTTTAGCAGGTAAGAACAACTTACTCAGCATTCCTCACAGGCTGGAGAGGAGGAAAAGGCCCCTGACCCCAAACACTTTAAAAATACCCCTCCTAGCAGTGATGTGCTAAAGTAAACACTGAGGGGAAATGCTGTGAAACATTTTCGTCAAGGACCAGTGTAATAACAAAGCAGCTCGAGTTGGGGCTAATTAAATTGTTTTAGCTACCAAAGGGATGGGGTTTTCCAGCTGTGTGCAAGCAGCAATAACAAACTTTCCTTAGGGTGCAGATTCTTTCCTGGTTCTTTAGCTTCACACAGCTCAAATGTTATTCTTACTCATGACAGTCTCATCAGATATTTGGCTTCAGAAATGCTTGCCTAGCTGCATTAGCTATGGAAGAAAGCAAGGAGGGTGAATTAGATAAAGAATCCAATGTCCTTGAGAGCAGTGGAGTTTTGGGGGTGATGTGGGGAGGAGGGAGGATGTTCCTGGCAGCAGTTTTTCTGTGGGCTACTGTGTATTCTTATGAATTTCTTCAGCTATATTCAGCCTGAATTTGAGATGCAGGTTTTCTGCCTTCCTTGTATAGTTAATTCTTATTTGTTTGTGCAATTTTTTGAACTTCAGTATTTTCAAGATTGACTAAAAAAAAAATCAGGCTCCTTCTGCAGATGCCTGGTGGGTGACTTTAATACAGGATGAAAATACTGCTACAGTGTTGCTGGTCTTTGGAGATCGCTCACTAGAAGTGAAGAGAGAAATAAAGATTATTTATTAAGAACTCACTATATATTCTAAGAAAGGCAAGAAATTATCATAGAGCAATACATTGGATAAAAAATGGAGAACTTTTGACTGTGGAAGATTTTATATAGATATATATATATATATAAAAAATATGCACATAAATGTACGATTTAGTTTGTGATTTCAGTAATTAAGCAATTACACCTGATGAATAAGGAGAGAACAGAGGGTCAGCTGTACTTTCTAAATTCTACAGGCAGTGACAGGGCTTCATTCATCATGGTAACTAAGATCTTCACTGTCCATGCTTTAGTTAATAAGATGTACAAGACAGAGAGCTGTAGCTTTACTCACTTGCCAACCCAGTCAGAAAGAGGGCAATGAAAGTCTGAAACATGAGTGACTGAAATTGCAATGAATATGTGCTTGTCATTGACAGCAACCTCCTATTCTATATATACTTTATATAGATTTTAAATTAGGTTTGTTGAAGATACCAAGAGGGACAAGTGGAAGTATCAAAGCACCATGGTATGTACTACAGAGCATTAATTCCAATTTATTTGGGATTTTTCTCATGTTAATTGGACATTTATATGCTTATAATGTGTTATGACAATCTGAATTTTCAGGGAAGATATACAAATAAAGATATCCTCATCTGAAAAAAACGTAGAGACAAAATAAAAAAAAAATGTGGTGGAAACATAGAATTCACTTTAAGTGCTGAAAGATTCTAAAGCCTTCATGAGACCTGCAAACATTGCAAAACTGGTAAAAGGATTCATGTTTCTGCAATACTTAACACACAAGAAGCTAATATGGAGCTGTTAAGACATAGAACACTGAAAATGCTTCAGGTGCTTTTGATGAGGAGCTTCAAAAGTTGAACGATTTTCCCCCTCCCCTGCAGAAACTTCATAATTTCTGTCATTCCCCAAGTCAGCTCAGAGTGCAGCAGCACTGTCTGCAGGACCTGGGGAACTGTTTGGGCTGCAAATCCCTGTTGCGGTGGCCCAGCCCACCTTTGGGCTGAGGGTGAATGACGTTCTGTGGGTGATTTCCCCACCCAGGACAGTGGGTCCGAGGGCGGGTCTGAGGGCGATGCCATGGGTGGCACTGAGGTCTAAGCCACAGCCCACTGGGTGTCTCCCTTGTTGATGGACTTCTCCCCCCATTCCAGAAAGTTCAGAGTTATTTGGTTGTTGATTGGTTATCCCCTTCATGTTTATGCGTTACCCTTATTGACTATGTAATTAAGTTCTGGAAAGTTCAGTTCAGTTCTAGTCCCCATTGGTCAGTTTGAATTTATCCCTCCCTACAAACCTTCTAACTGGTCACTCATCGTCCTTCGTCATCCCCCTATTGGTTTGCTCCTTTGTACCGCCCTTCTCCTGCCCCTGTAGAAACTGTGCTGTCACCCCCTGCTCTGGGGCTCACTGTAGTAGTCCCTTCAGCTTCTCTGTTCTTTTGGCCCTGGGTCGGGGAACAAAGCCTGGAACTGCTGCTGCATTGAGTCCCTCTCTCTTTCGGTGCTGCCGCATTGCTACGGTTTCATCGGCTGCTGCCAGCTCCTCGCAGGAGTCACAGAGCGGGCTGCTCCCCACAGAGAGAGCCTCCCCATGACCACAGAGTAGCTGACAGTGCTGTGTGTGGACCAGGGCACTCGCTACAGGTCGCCTGCTTGGCTTTCGGGCGGCCAGCGGTCAGCGACAAATCCCCGTCACCCGTGGTTGCATCATGACCTGTGTGTTGGGAATGACCCAGTTAAGTTCTGGAAGATGCCACCAGCAGCTCCTCCACTGGCTACCATTATTTTCTGACCAGCTGTTTCTTTCCAGCTGACTGGTGAGTGCTGAGGGTAGCCAGGGCAGAGGTCCCAGTGAGTCTGTGAGACTCGGGCTGAATGGCCTTGCAGGAGGATGTGTGCTTTCTGCTGCAGGAGAAACAAGCAGTGTGCTGTGAAAATTAATAGCACCCTTGAATGCTACAGCTCCAAATTAGGTGATTTTTTTTATTTTCTTTTCCCAGCAAACCCACTTAAGCATCACAGAGATGGAAAACTCTTGTAAGGTGAATATGCAAACATTTCCCCCTTTCCCACAGTCAGACCTAGTGAGATAATTTGGGGTTAGAATGGGATAAGCCTTATAATAGGCTTAAGACATTTTGTGCAGGACATCCATGACTCATTAGCTCATTGTTCTTCACTGATGTACAAAATCTTTCTTTTCATACAAGATATTTCTTAGCTGTCTATTATGTTGACATCCAAGCACTGACTCTTCAGTGTTCATGTCTTATGTAACAGACAGCTTGGAACAGTCATGCAGATAAGTAAGGGATGACTCTACAATGCTGCTCATACTTTGCACTATGCATGAACTATTTTCTTCACTGTAAGTAGATAAAAGACAGCAAAGGTATAACCTCCAGTGAAATCAGCCCTGCTCTGGATAGCATCCCAGCAATACTTTGGCACAAAAGAAACAATTGTGCTTTTGTTCTCACAGAAACAACATCACAGCCAACAAAACTCCAGCTTTTCTGCCTTTGTGCTATTCTGAGTTTCTAAGAAATGCATATTTCACCTGTAAAACATACTGGGTTAATTTTCTGTTCTATGCCACATTAGCAAAGCTTCATGTGAGAAGAGATGTTGGTATGAGTCATGGTACTTAAAAAACATTTGAGAACACATGAGAAAGCTCACATGAGATCAACAGCAGTTACCAGAGAAAACATTGAAGTACTTTTAGAAAGAGCTTTTAGAAGAGAAGATGGAGAAATGAAAAGATAGTACACTTCAGTTACACACAGGCATACTGCATACTGAAAGGCAATGATTGAATCCTTCGGTTATAAAGAAAAATGCATGGAAAGAAACATTCCTTGGAGGCTAATAAACAAATCTAACAATTGGTTTAGGAAGTCCCAGGCCATACTAAGGTGAAGGGATATGTTGCAGAACTTCCCCTGTGCTCAACCTGTTCTTTTCTACAACCCCAAGTATTTCCTCTTCCTATATGAACATTCCATCTGACCCTGAATTGTTCCTGTTGTCATTTGTTGCCCTTCTCTCAAATACTACTTTCTTATAACAAATGTACTTAGCAAACACATTGCTTCACCTGTCACTGAGGCAGTCAAGGAAACAGGCCACTGTAATGAGTGGTTTGTGTTGAAGTGATCTATTTTCCTTCTGCTCTAAGACTGTAGGGTTTTTTTTTCCTTTTGTGGCTTGCCTGGCTTTCTCATACATCTATCACATCTTATTAGATCTCAGAGATCTTTAGGGCTGTTTGCTGATGCACAGGATGCCTAAGTTTTCTGGTACAGGCCTGTATTCTGGAATGGAGGATTTATTTTGTCAGTAGTCTGGGCATTGCAGTTTGATTGCAAAGTACATTTTGATGCATTCTTGGATATTTGTCTCATGTCAGTCTTCCATCACACTTCAGTAGAATTGAGGTTTCTTTCTGTTCATCAGACAGACCAAAGGAAAAATGCTATGAATAGTTGTAAATGTTTGTCTTACGTGTCTCACAGAATTCTCTCCAGACCCTTTCTTAAAAGGGATATGAAAATCTATTGTCCAATAGTTTCAGTGCTCTCCTATCTTTTATATTTCTGGACGGGTTACAACTTTGTGTTCTTATTCACTTGTCTTTCATTTAATGCTACAATTCCTGCCTGGATAAGTTGTCAGTAATTGCAGTCCATTTCTTACAGCATACATCTAAAATAATAGTGCTGTTTCCTTGGAGCATGGGCTGAAAGCACTCTGGAGCTGCTTGCTTTTAAGAAATGCCCTCCAGTGATTCATGGCGATGTTCTACTTGAATGGCTTCCTGCTCCTGAAAGAGCTGGGTGAACTTTTCATGCACAAACATCACTACAAGACATTTCTTTCAATTTGTGTCTACCTTTGTTCCATTCATGTTAGTGTCACTGAGAAAAAGTTAAGGCTGTCCCTTTCATAGGAGAGTGATTCAACTCTTGCCCCTGTGTCATCACTTTGGTCTTTATCTTTTCACTCATACCGTAAGTGTTTTAGAATAGGTCTCTAGTTCTCTGACATACGGGACAAATGCATCAAGAGGAAGAAACCATGGTTGTTTCATTCTTTGGTCAATCAGTGCCTCAGAGTTTGCAATTATTTGTGATTTATGGGGGATATTTTGAGGTTTTGAGATTGGTTACAGTGTTTCTGAATTGATTTATTATCTTCACTTAGTGTTTGTAGTGATTTCGCCTCCTAGGGTCTGTATCTCAATATTTCCACAAATAATCAACATTTAATATTTATCCAGATCTAGATGTGCTGACTAGCTGTTTGAGGGATCTGTGTTCCCAGTCTGATGCTGCTGTCTCTCACCTGGCCTCTGGGTTTCTTGTAGGCTGTTCCACTGTTCCATTCAAGGCCTGCCTTGCACAGTGTTCATCCCGTCTTCCAGCAGCCAAACACTGATGGAAATAGCTCCCTATTCAAATTGTTGTCAGTATTGTTTTCCAGATGAAACACTCGGAAAATTTTTTGCCTTTCTTAAACTGCCAATAGTGCTTACATTTTATTTTTCATTTTATTTACCTCTTATCTATGTATTTCTGCATTTGCTTTTGTAGCAATTTAATACATCTTTCTTACAATTTCCATATTTATTTATATTATTTGCTGCTCTACCTCTGTGCCTGACTCACATGCTCTATATTTGGTTCTGAGCTTATTTACTAGCTCTGCGTGTTGCTCCTAGTTGATTTATTATGGGCTGTCAGAGTATTCCCATTTGAGCTCCTTCATACTTCATGGCCATGATTAATCTATCACAACATTGGTTCCAATTTTAAGATTTGATCATTAGTTAGACATTTTGCACAGGTTGACAATATACTTATTTTGTCCTTTTCCTATGCAGATGTAAGTACAGTTTTTAAATAAGAATCATTTGTACTGAAAATAGTTTTGGACCATTGCTAGGATTTTACATAGATACTCCTAGTCTGTTATCAAGATGGTCAAGGTCTGCCAAACTTGAAAGCTTTTCTTATCACCTATGGATAACAGTTGTTCTTGCTTTGTTCTGTTTCTACCTTCATTCCAAATCCATCATTTTGTGGTGTGAAAATTTCCATTTACAGTACACTTCCCTGTCATAGCTAGACACCTGGAGGAGGGGTTTTAATACATCAAGATCATTATGTTTTGACTAATACTTGTGTGTTTCTTTTACTTGTACACATTTACTTGCGGATAAATGGTTGAGGGAAGAGTTGGTTTGTCCTGTTAGTGCTTGCACTTATCTGCAGGAGCCAAGTTTAGATACTAATTTAGTTGTTAAAAATGAAGGCAACATTCAGGTTCTACTCCTGCTTTCATATACAGTATTCTTTTAAATTCAGTAAATATTTTAACTTCCCAACACTATCTTATTTATTAATATAATATGATATAATATGGTGATTTTTATAATGGAGGTGTCTTTTATAATTTGGTTTAGCTAGATTCAGTTTTAATTGGTGGAAGTTCACAGATGTGATTTTTCCAAGACTACTTATCTCCTCTGTGTTCAGTGGCCATACTTTCTTGCCGATTTATTTCACCCTCATTCCTATATTGCTTCCTCCAAAAATCTTGGTAGTCAGTTCCAGATTGACCATCATCTCCCTCACTCCTAATACCTCTCTTCCCCTCTTCTGGAGAGTTGGAGATGCTAGAGCTGATGAGAAATTATAATTGGAGAGTGCAGGAAAGGCTCTGATTTTAGTAGTTTGGGGTAAAGAGAAGGAAACCAGTATCAATTCAAGATTATAGCTTGTCAGATAAACTCCCGTTATCAAAAATAAATGTTTATTTTAATAAGTTACTTTAAATAGCAGTGACTTCCACCCAACCCAAAATTGTCCTATCATATGTTTCAATACTGTTGTTTAACAAGGCCTTTGCAAACTCTCAATGTCACTCTGACCTTTCATCAGTGTTTATACAAGCACAAGCCATTAGCTTGAAGTCCACGAAACTGTTCTTCTCTCCTGCAGGTCATTTTCATGCATTCTTCATGCAAGGCTGACAGCCATCATTATTTTTTGTCTACATCAGTCCTTTCTGAAACACATAATTGCCTATGGTAAACTGTAGTCCACTAATTCTATTAACTTAAGGCTGGGAGCATTGAAAAGAAAAAGTTGGCTTAAAACCTTCTTTTATTACTCAAACTAATTTCTTGCATACATGACAATTCTGACAAGTTAATTTTTGTTTATTTTAATTGGAGTTTTAAGTTACACGGGCACCTATGATTAATCTGTCACTCTGGACATATAAATTATACAAATTTAAAATTTAGAGCACTCACTTTAAATATAATTTCATCAAACTTCTCTAAAATTGTCCCCAGCAAAAAAGCACAGCATATATTTCACAGCTATTTCTAATATACACACCCATTAATAGAGAGCAATACAAAAATAAATTGAGGGCATGCTGAGCTATAAGACAACATTTAGATGACAGACAATTGATTTTCTATAAAGCTGAGGGATTTTATAAAAAAGTTAATAAAATCTTCAGAGAACAATTTGCAAATGAAATATGTGAAATTGGATGTCTCTAAGTCACACATCAGTTTGATCTTCATAAACACATTTGCTTGTTGATGTTATAAGTGATCATTGCTCAGTCTTCTTGAAAACATCAAATGGGGCATGATAATTATACCAAGCAGCAACATCATTAGGGCTGGACCTCCTGGAAAGCTGGAGCTGAGAAAGTCTGCATTTCCTGTTGGAGTTCACCTTACACATCCATAAAAAATGGACGCAATCTATTCTCTTCAATGGGCACCAAAACAAGGCTGATCTGGGACCCTTGTGCTGCTGAACTGTGGAGGATGGAAGTGGGACAACCACCTTCTGTCACTTCATCACACTCTCCTGGCAGGACGGCAAAACCCAGGTTATGGCATAAGCTGTACCAGGTGCATCCCAAGAGAAGTGCTGGGTGGGAACAATTCCTTCCCTGCTCCCTCTTTCTTCTTTACTAGGAGTAAGCCATAGCAAGAAGAAGCACATACTTCTGACATGGCCATTATGACCAATATGGAACTGTACTACAGGATAGAATAAATTTTTTCAAAGTTCAATATGAACTAAAGGCAGTCTATGAATTTTGTTGTAAAAGATTGTTGAGGTGCAGTTATCTGAAAAAGAATTATCAACCCAGTTTCTCAAAACAGACTCATTAAACAATTAAAACTAACTTCAATCTTATTTTGCAATCAGACTGTGTGTATTATTTTAAGCAATATCACTGCCTTGAAAAATATGAAGCAGGAGACAGATTGATGTGGACAGACATGGATATTTATTTCTTCAGTAACAAAGTAATTTGCAGCATTCTAGTTGCTGCTAGCAGAGAATATGTAAGTCATAAAGTGCAGTTAGGTGATAAATGTATTTATAAACTACCTTAGCCACTTCCTTCTCTGCTCACTAATCATTCTCCCGCAGGAGTTACTCTAATTTTAATCCACCAAGCAGATAGGGAAGTCGTATGCAGGGTAGATAAGAATAAATCCTCGTCTCCTTCAAATATAAGATTTTCTGCCCAAATTTATTAGAAACTAAAGCACATCATGAATGTGGACCAGTCTAATCTGACATTTGGAATAAAAAAATCCCAACCACAGAGATACTGCTTTGTTGCCCTGAAAGCCTGAAAGTAGGACCTATATCTCTTCAGAACATGGACTTTTTCAGTTTCTCACTTTGAGTCCCAGAAAGCCTTGATAAAATGTCTATTAAGGCTCTGACACCTTAAAGCTTGTTTGGGTTCTTGTTAGTTGGCTTTCACTTCTTTATGCTGTTGAGCTCCTGGTGGGGGAGGCATATAGCTTTGTAAGAGAAGAGTTAGAAATTACCTGTTTCAAGCAGCTCTTTCAGAAACCCAGACCATTATTAGAATATTTGTTCTTAAACTTCTGGTGCACCACATGATACCCGACACATGCTACCACAGTACCTTCCCCTAGATGAGTGCGTTGCATGCCAACTAACAAGTCATGCTGTAACTGCTTTTGCTCTGTGAGCAGGAAGCCAAAAATGAAAAAAAAAAAAAAAAAGTGACAAGTTCTAGGCAGAAATTCTTCTGTCTTACAATGTTCAAAATAGAGCCATCACATCCATTCAGAGAGTTCAGCTTTCATACCTGTCCTTTTCAATGTCTGAACTGTTGTATCTCAAAGGGCATTCTTATTTATGGATTTGTAATATGAGATGGTTTATGCTTAAAGTAAAAGCAGATGTTTAAAATAAAAAAACCTAGAAAATAAGTTTTGCAACACTAGGCTGCTGTTTTTCAAATTGGTTCAGAACATTGTCAGAAGATAATGCTCTCCCTGTACATCCTGGTCTCTATATAAGTTACTCAGTGCTTCTTCCATCTGCCTTATGCCCGCAAGCAAATCCAAGAGCTGAGCAGAGCAGAGGGCTCACCTTGTAGTCAGTCTCTCTTTCGCATCAGCCATCCATAAATGTTGTTAATTGCTACTTAGCTGCTTGATCCAGGTTGTCAAGAACTTGGAGCAAAAAAGTGAACAATGAATCAATTTGTGGTAGTTATTGGAGAGCAGTTCTACATTGGCTTCTGGGAAAAAAAGCAACTCTAAAACCCTGCAAAGGCAGCTGTCTCATAAATATCACCAAAACCCAGGAGTAATTCTGTTTTCCTGAAAACATTTTTTTTCTCTACTCCTTTTTTCTCACTGAAATCTGTCTCTAAAATATAGTTAATAAAGGAAGTAGGCATGGCTTAGGCTGTATGTAAGGCAAAGTTGTACAGAACTCAGGCAGAGTGACCTTCGTTTCCCGTAGCTCTAGCACTAAATCACGACCCACCCATGACCATTTTATAGCATACATACATGCTGCTTAGTTAAGGGTAATGCCAAGCAGGTGAAAAATCTTTAAAAAAAAGAATTAATCCCAACTTAGTGCCTTAATGACGAGGGAAGTAATGCCAGAGTGCTGCCTTTTAATGTGAAAACTTTGGTGATAACATGATAACAGCCATTCTCCAGTGAAAACAAAATGAAGACAGGACCTTAGTCAGCTGCTTGAGCAGCTTCACAGCTGTCTGCAGTACCATTAGAAGCATTGCCATGAGATTCGTCTCCCTGCACTGTGTAATGTGTGTTACCATGATGCCTCCTACAAAACAGAGAACAGTTGGGTGTTGCAAATCAGTTTCTCACAGGAGGAGGAATCAATTGTGAGATAGCTTTCACTGTAGATAGTTTATTGCCATTAGATACTCCACCTGAACATAAATAGCCACTAAAGACACCCAGGCAGTCCTTTATTCCAGGAATCCTGACATGAGCCTGGCTATCCAATGCCAAGGAATGGTTTTCTACACCAAAAACTGGCTGAAGACCATGATGATACAGAAATTTTCCTGTGCCCAGGTTTCCCCAGGCAGAGGGCTAGGATTGTGGGGTTTTTCTTACATATGGTACCTTTGTTTTAAAATAGCTCTTCCTCACAGTGTTGTTGACACCAGCTGTGCTAGCAGCTGAACAGGGTCAGGGGCCAGGCTGGGGAAATGCCCTCGGGACCAGAGGGTGGGCCTTGCTCTTCTAGTAGTAATTTATTGGCACAAAGACAGATTTTCTGGCCAATACTTTCAGTTTGCTGTCACTGTACTCCTGGGACAGCACAGGTACAACAAGGTGGATCCTTGTCTGGCCAGACAGAGAAGAGACTTAGAAAGAGGTGACAAGATGAAGGAGTGTCTAAGGTGAGATGGAAAAAAGATGAAGGAAAGGAGAATTTGGAGGTTAATAAGAAGGAGAGAGTAGATGAGAAAACAGGATCAATATCAGTAATAGTCTGTCTCCTCTTTCCATCCTCTTCAGCCTGTTCTCTAAAGAAAATCGTCCTCTACCTTCCCACCTTGTACCAAAGGAAGATTACTGCATTTGTCTTGTGATTGCAATCAAAATGAATTTTGTACTGCTATCTGTGCACTATTTCATCACTGGCAGTGTTTATAACTTCACAGCAGAGTCAGTAGCCCCACTGAGAGGGAGACCTCAGAGCAGAGTCCTCAGCACCCTTCTGGCAGGGCACAGCTGGTGATTCCCACCTCAGGGGTACGAGTGGGATCATTCTGCTGCAAGAGGATACAGTGCAGCTGAATTTCAACAGACAGCTGGATGGTTTTGTTCCTTTTTTTTCTGAATTTCTTCTGTTTTTATTCATATGGAAATTTATTATTTTTGTGAATACAGAAGGAAAAAGCACATTTGAAAGCTTTTGCTTTCACTGCAGCGAAGTACAACATGACAGACAAAGAGATGAATTTCCATGGCTAAGCGTAATGTGTATGTTCACTGTAGACCAGCTTCAACCAGCACAGGAACAATGTGTTTGCTCTTCAGGCAAATAGTATTTAGGTATGAAAAATAAAGATGTCACATCCATACCGCTACAGCAGTAGACACCTTTATCACTTTTCTGATTATACTGTCATCCAGAGGAAAAAATACAACTTTGTACCATTAATCAGCTCATAAGTTAAATTGTAAACTAAATATTCATTAAACTACGTTCTCATTGTGCAGCTGGATAGCCTTTGTGTTTCTGTAGCCCGCTCTTTCTTACAGTTTCTAATAATTCCTTTGGAGATAAATTTCTTAATGAGAAATATGCTGAGATGTAAATCTATAGCTTTGCTTTGATCAAAAGTTTCATCTGTGGATGGCCAGAAACTTCTTGAAAAAATGATCCATCTTTTTGTTCCATACTAGGTGCACAGTAGTGGAAAATCAAATCACTAACAACAGTTTTATTAATTTTAATGTGATAAAGTCAAATTTATTACTCTAATTTGAAATCATTACAGTGATTTCCTTTGAATTCCCTCTGAATCTTCTTCTTTATAAGACTTACTAGCAAACATGCCAAGGCCATTCATTAGCACAAATTGGAGCAAATGCAAGGATTTGTACTTCAATAAATTTTCGCGGATGCATGAAATTGCATGGCCAATAATTGCAGCCAGCTCAGTTATTTCAGCGATTATCCTGTGTGCAGAGGAAATTAAATGAAGCCAGTGCAAACTCCAATCTGGACAGTTATCCACAAACAAAGAAGAATCCTGCTATACTCAAATGAGGGCCCTCAAGAGAAAAGCCTCGGTAATTTTATTTTTGTTATCTATGACTTTGCACCTCATGCACCATGCTGTAACACAAGCTTGGTTCTGGCACAGATTTCAAGAGGCACTCCCTCTCTGTTTGTAAAACCATGACTCATTGAGGGATCTTTAGAGTTCCTACAAGTTTTCAGGAAGCTGAGATTTCTATAGCCTCGAGTAACAGTTTTCATTCTGTTCTCCAGATTTTTAGCAGAGCGTTGTTCTTCGCCCTGCATTGTTGCAGTTTGGGTACTGCTGATGCAAACTGTTAAACAGCTGCTATGTTCCACTAGAGAGCTTCTCTTCTACTGCAATAATATGACTGAAACACAAATCCTTACCAGTAACCAACAAATCTGAATAACAAGGAACCAACAGATGAAAACACACAAATTAGCCAGACAAATAAGTGCAAGCAGGGACCACAAAATCTGATGCACAAGAGGGACTGAACCTGCTCACTCAGCACATACCAGACTCAGGTTCAGAGCAGGGAAGTTCCTACATGAAAAATGGGAAGGAGTTCAAGGCTAGATTAGACGGGCCTTTGAACCAAGTAGGTCTAGTGGAAGGTATTTGTTACAACCTTCCCCTAAAGGCAAGGGTAACAGAGGCTCTTGATAATAAATCCCTTGAATTAGAGTGAAACAACACTGAATGATCAGTGTTTATAATACAACAATTTGATTGCAATAGAAAGCAAGTATGTAGTCATTTTGGTTATTATCTATTCTAATGTAGTGATATGAAGGCATAAAAATATCACTTAAGCAAATATATAAGGGAAACTAAAGAAATAAGGAGAAAGAAAGCATAAGAGTAAAAACATATCACCACCCATGGATGTCTCAACGAGACTGACTTGATTGTCACATTTTAGATGTCCATTTGTTGAAGTGATGGTTGTTGAAGTGATGGTCACTGTCTTGATGCATCAGATTGGGGAAAAAGTCTGCAAAGCACAAAGTCTGATGGATCCTCAGTAACTGAGGTTCAAGTTAGAACACCTACGTACTTCCTCTGGGCAGGGGGAGCTTTCAGTCCTCTGGTAGGTCTCAGAAATGGTTCTGGGGGTACTTTAGGGGGTTTTGATTCTTTATGACACCTTCTAAAACAGGAGAGCTGGCTCTCACATCAGCGCAGTTGAGCCAGTTATGCTGCATCAGAAGGCATGGACACCCTCTGGACCTTCCACAGGAGAGAGGGAGAGTTTTACAACTGACTTGTGTAGGGGAGGGCAGATGCCATCATAAAATGCTCCATCCCACCTTGCAGGATCTGCCTCTTACTAACCTTAAAGCCCAGCTTGTAACCTCTGGTAATGATTGTTCACCCCTTCTGTCTTATGTAGACCAGAGTCTTGCCATTTCACACCCAAAAACTCACCTCCTCCCCTGTGGTGGTATCCCCGCCCACTAAGCTGGCTGAGATGTGGCCGGTCCTCATCAATCAGGCAGCCCCAGCCATCCAATGGCTCAGCAACTCGGAATCAGAGGGTGGAGATGCAGAATAGGAGCCACCCCTGGGGCGGACCCCCGGGCAGGGGATGAAGTGAGAACAACCTCCCCTTGTTCCAGAAGGTTCAGCTAAGTATGGGTCATGGTTGGTTAGTAGGGAAGGACCCTCCCTTGTTGCTTGCATGTAATTGGTACTATGTTGTTGGTACCTCCTACTTGCTTGTGTTCAATTGGTTGCAGGGACTTCCCCCGCCCCCTTTTTCCTTCCCTTAAAACCCTGGACCCGGACTGTACAGCCCCGAAGATTTCCCTTCCCCCCGGTTTGACAATAAACCACGTTGGAAATCTTCCTCTCTCTTTGCCTCCGTTCCTTCGGCGCTTGGCTGCAAATACACCTGCACCCCTCGAGGCAGGCTATCTCAGTCTAGGGGCGGCTTGCCTAACACCGGCTACCTGATAGAGACTGCGGGCAATAGAGACTGTGGGCAGCAGTCCTTCAGGAGGGTCGCTTGGTTGCCCAGGCTTTCATCAAGCCATCCAGAGGGATCCAAGCGGACACTCCCCCTCGGAGGTTGCAAACCTGGCTTCAGCTAAGCACCCTGCTCCTCCACAAATGGGCAATTGTTTTCAGTCATTAACCATTAACGCTTCAGTCTCTAACAGGTGTCTCTGCCCATGGCAGGAGGTTTGGACCCCTAGATTATCTTTAAGTTCCCTTCCAACCCAAACCATTCTATGATTCTACGAAAATGCAGGTTCACTGGCAGAGCCCAGCTTTGCCAGACACATTTCTGCAGCAGCCACCACTCTGCCTGGTGTCACAAACCAACCAGGTCCCTCACCATCAGCCTGCATGCCAACCTCTCTGACAGGCAAAGCAGTTTGGGTGGGCAGTGAGTGATACTCACATTCATCCTGGCGTCTCTGCACTGCTGCAAGTGTATAATCCCCATAGCCATACACACAGATCTGAAAGCAGTCTGGAGCGGTCTCAAGCACTCTTTAGTTTTTCCTCTTGCCTACAGCTCATGCCAGTGACACGGTGTGTAGGCACTGATAATGAATCAATATCCAAACCTCCGGAGCAAACCAGCCATGACTGTTACAGGGAAAAGCAGTATTGGAGAAGCAAACCTGAAATTAAAAAAAAAGATACCAACAAATATAGGGAGTAGAGTGTCAGGGAAGCACCTCTTCATCCCAAAATAGTTACTGAAATGGAAAGAACCTGGAGTGATTTTGCCGTGGGCTTCAGTCCAGCAAATTACCTTACCCTTAATTGCCTGCCGGGATGGCAAGCTTCAGAGGATGTATGTCCTCAGTAACCTCAGTGATCTTCAGATGTCCAGAGAGAGAATAAAATCAGAGCTGTGATGTAAGGAGCATCTGGGGCTGACTCTGGCATGGGAACTGAGTCTGCAGGAAGGATTCCTATGGACATGCCTGGTGGACCCAGCAATGAGGAGCAGGTGCCTGGGGGACTGGGGGAGTAAAAAAGGCAAAAATGGTGGTAAAGTGATGTGAGAAGAGTAAGTACATGCTGGTCCACAGCGTATACCAAGAGTGCTAGACAGCTCCATTTTCCAAAATATCCACCCTTTCCTTCTCTGGGACTGTAACTGGACACACCATTAGGGACAGGGAAAATGAAGTTATTTGAGGTCACGGCTGTTTATTCAGAGTTCCATTAATTCAAAAATTATCCTGTGCATGGGACAAGCACTGCTCCGTGGTTGCTCTAACTCTAACCTCTCTATGCTGTCATGCTTGCACCATCGTATGTTACCTTCTGTATCTGGTATCATGTTCCTTGAGGAAATGACTTATTTTTTAAAAGCAGAACAATATTTGCTTCAAAAATCATGAGCAGGCATAAGTGAAAGTGTGTAAAAAGCAGTATCTTGAAAAGGAAACATTTTTGCAAATGTACTTTCACAAGTGTCCAGAAATCCACTTTTCATTGCAATGAGTCAGATGTGGCTTCTATACAGCATCTCTGCAAAGATAAATTAACCTTTCTACCGTCTGTAAGTAATTTATTGTCTCCACACTAATTCCATATTTTATAATGGATGAAATTAGGATTAAAAGAAGGTTATGTATAATTGCCAGCAGTGCTTGGCATAAATACCAGTTTGTCCCACCTCTGTACATCAGTCCCAGTACTTTAAAATGCAATTAATGCCTGTCTCATTACTAACTGCTCATATTGATATCAAAGGAAACAAATGCAGAGTTAAGGCGAAAAGATATTCTGCAATGGTTCATTAACATTTGTTTTTCTTGTCTGTGGACCAAAACATAAAGGATTTTTGTTGCCTTGCGTACCTAGGCTGCCCTTTGGCCAAGGACGCCGGCTGTAAGGCCCTGCTGGCCAGCACGAGGCGGTGCCGCTGCTAGGGCAAATCGTGCGGTTGGCTCGCACCGAGGGTAGCTGGCTCCGAGGAAACGGCAAGCGAGGCTCGATGAAAGGAAGGCTCAGGAGGCAAAGGGTGCGAGAGGGGGTCTCCCCCGAGGTCTCCGTTTATTGAGGGAGAGGCAGAGGGGTCTGGAGCAATGGAGGTCAGAGGGAGAATTCCGGGGATCTGAGGGCTTGCAGGGTCTTAAGAGGGAGGGGGAAACTGGGAGGAGCTAGGGAACACGACCAATGGGGAAACAGAGAGAGGGTGGATACAAGGGTCCGGGATCCAATCAGATTTTTTAAGGGGAGGGTACAGAAACACAGAACCAATAGGCAATCAAGAACAACAGAATCTTCCAGAACATCATTGCCTATGTAACAAGCTTATTATTAAACATGAATGACCTCATCCAATGAATGGCCTACGAACCTCGATGGTTCCAGAAGGGTGGGCAGGTCCCAGCCCTGGGGTCCGCCTCTTCAAACCGAGGTCTCCACCCCTGGGTCCGCCTCCAGGGTGGAGCTATTCTCCTCGAAGGAGGAGTCCACATAATTGGCTGCTGCCACTTCCAGGGGTTGGACTCCCACAGATTTTCTCAAAGATGACTTTACCGGAATGGACAAAAAGCATCTCTGTATTTGACCTTATGACTATGACCTTCATAATTACAGGTAATTAGGGATGTTATTGAGATTTATCTTTCAGAAAGCAACATTAGTGCTTGCTGAGAGTTCTGTTCTTTAGCAACATGTTCTCCAAATTTACTGTGAGATTTAAAGTCACATTGAGTGCTGATATCTACTCTTTTAAACATATTATGGGAGAAATCAAGTAGCATAACCAAGTCTTGTCCAAAATGCTGAAACTTGCAGAGGTCATTCCATTGACGTCTTTATAGTTTTTCTCTCCTCTGGGTTTCTTCATCTCCTGTACAATCCCTCAAATGTTTCCTTCTGCATCTCAATGTTGGAAACTTGAGTGGAAGAAGGAAATACACTATAGTTAATAGACACTCTTTCCCTTCAGACTGTTTTTATAATGATAAACATACTCAGAGTCTGACCCTGAATGGATCTGGGAACTATCAAACAAATATACTTTCAAAAAACTCCAGTAAAAAGTGCTCTGTCACCATGATTTTTGGTTCTCTTTTCTTCTGATAGTGAATCTTCTTTCATGTTGATTTAAGGATCCTGCTGTTTTAATTTCTTAAAATTACATATTTGAACTTACCTTCTCTTACATATTACATTTTTTTTTCCCTACATGTTTTTAGGAGATTTGGACATTGAATGAATGATAAACACAACAAAAGGTAGACATACAGCATGGATTAGGGATGGACAGCCTTCTACATGACAAAATTCAATTTGGGCCCTTTTGGTGGCAGGTGGAAGTCTTCAACAATTTTGAGGATAGAAAAGATACAGAAATAAGGGCTAACACCACAAAAAAAACCCTGGGTTTTTTTGATTGTTTGTTTGGGGTTTTTTTTGTTTATTCGCTTTTTTTGTTTGTTTGTTTTTTTCCAAGATACAAGGCCTGTAGATCTCATAGACAGAAGATAATGTAACAGGTGGGACTGATTTGTCCTAACACAAGCAGTTAGGGGTTGGATTCAGTTTATGTTCATATGAAATGTTCTGTGTAAAGGGGTACAATTCATTTGTCTAAACATTGGGATCTTCTGCAGTTTGAGTTGCCTGAGGTTATTCCACATGATTTCTTACTTCCCCTCTAGAAGGACATAGGTGACACTGCCCTGGAAGGGGTCAGCCTAGCTGGGCGGCAATCCCAGGCGAGGCAGCAGTGTCCTTCCCGCAGACACGCAGTGTACGTGCTGTGTCTCGGCGGCCGCGTGTTCGGGCAGCACCGGCTCGGTATAAGCAGGGTGCGCCGTAGGCGAGGTGACCCTGGTGTTCAGGTCTCCCAGGATCCCCGGAGGCGAAAGAGAAGAGGGAGAGAGCCACTTCCAAGACTTCCCGAGTTTATTGCTCCGAAAGGCGAGGTAGGAAAATGGCCGGAGGGTCCAGGGTTACATGGTCTTTTTAGGGAAGGCAGAACCGAACCATGTTCGATAGACAGATAGATAATGGGAGGACCCAAAACACATACAACCAATGGGAGACCTACAGAGGAGGGGTTAACCCACAACAACTAATGGGGAACAAAACTTAACAGAACCTTCTAGAGAGAGAGGTGGCGGCTTCAGACCTGGGTCTCACCCTCTGAGGATCCTTCACTCTCCAATTCGTCCTCCCATTTGATGGGCAGGGCGTTAGGAGCCGAGGGCAAGCCTCTAGTGGCCCAATGCGCCCCAACACATAGGTTTCCTATAAATCCCATGTCTTCCTGTAGAACATCTCAGAAAATGTTAGGTTCCCATTTTAAGTGTCTGATCAAGAGATGTCTATTTTGGGGTGAACGGAACTGAA
This sequence comes from Aleadryas rufinucha, assembly GCA_013397815.1. Classification (NCBI taxonomy): domain Eukaryota; kingdom Metazoa; phylum Chordata; class Aves; order Passeriformes; genus Aleadryas; species Aleadryas rufinucha. The sequence continues at coordinate 209,052 of VZTH01004195.1, read as the reverse complement.
CTGAACTGAACTGAACTGAACTGAACTGAACGGAACTGAACTGAACTGACCTGCCTTGTGGCTCCACTGGGTGCACTGAATTAACTTCTGAGGACTAACATTGGACCTGACATAGCTTGTTCACATGTGAACACCTGTGTTACAGAAACCTTAATTTAGAAGTCTTGTCGGGGCTCAAGTCCGACATATATTTGGTGTTCAACACACATGGGTCAGTTCAGTTACATTTGTCAGGTGAATTGCCCTCTAGAAGGGCACATTCTGGAACCCATGGAGACATGTTCAGACTGAGTTTTTGACATCAAAACCTCACATGGTGAGGTAGAGTGAATCTATTTGCCTTTATTATTTGGACAGTTAAGGTGCTACAAGAAGATAACACTGAACAAAACTTGGAAAAATGCTCTAGGAGAACTAAACTGTTTTTTCCTCTGTTGTAGAGTTGTTAAGGATTGCAACATGGATAGATGTTATCTCTGAGGGAGAAATCCATGGCTGTAATGGCTTTGTCTCTGGTCAGCCCCTTGCTAACTGAGGGCAGAATCAGATTTATGGTCTATTTACATCTGCAGAACCATGTTCATTTATGGTGCAGCAATAAACATATTGTGCTCATCTCCCAAGATTTACCACCATCTATTGGTCGTCTGCAGTTGGTTTTCCCAAGGTTATTCTTACTGATTTTAAACCATTTCTGCTTGCGAACATGTGTCAGACAAAGTGATTTACAGCAGCCTTTACCCAGATAATAGTACATTGCCTTCGATCCTTTGCCAAGGCTTCTTGACCTTTTTTTATTTACAGTGTCCAGGGTTGAAAGATTACTTACATGTACATTTTGGTTATTGGAGATAAGGACCCTGACAATTTTGTTCACACACTGCTAACTTTATTGAGTTGTTCTCTGTGTCATGGTGTAGAGCCTATGCTATGAGAAGGACATGGATTTTTGATGGAGAAGAGTAGTTACTCTGTTTTCTCTGGTCTAAAACTTGCATGATTCCAGAATTCTACAAAAAACTCCCTAAAAAAATTTGTCATCCTGTTCTAGCCTTTTGGGCATGTTCCCAGCTAAAAGGGGCAGGACTTCATTGGGCTTAAGTCTGTATGCTTCTACTCCAGAAACCTCAGGTGTGAGGGTTTATGTTCAGAAATTATCTGATCTAGGCTTTATTATCTTTGGCACCATAATTCTGCCCTTCTCTCAGCCCCTCCACCACATGGCACTCCCTGAAGAATAAAACAGGGCTTTTGCTGCCATAAAACCCAATAAGAACAAATCTGAAGCAGGGTAGATGAAATACATCTATAAGAACCTTCATGAGCAACACATGCATGGTTCATTAAGAAGCATCTGTCATTGTCCCTGCCTCTGAGACATAGCCTGGGTTAACCTTTAAGAAGTATCCATGCTTTCATTTCCTCTTCCCACCTTGACTGAGCATGTACTTTTCACATCTCTATTGCTTTTAATTCAGCCACTAAGCTGGAGGTTGAGGTTCATGTCTTGCTGCATAGTGCAGGCACAAAAGCGTCCAAAGCAATGTGCAATGAAGCACAGTCTCACTCAAAGCCAACACAAAACTGCTCAGTCCAGAAACAAATGGGGTCAGAGCTCCTTTCCTTTGCAGCAAAGGAAAAGAATTTGTCAGGACTCGAAATGATGCAACTTTTTTCTCCCATTCTTCCCTGAAATTAGCCCTGTGCATTGCAGTGGCCGGTGTTAAGCTGTGTAAAGACCCATTACGTTGCCTGCCATCCATCACACACTGCCTGCTCCTAAGTGACCCCCAAAGGGAGGCACAGCCAAATCATAGGTACTCAAAACCTTGCCTATATTGATTGGGTGAAAAGGTGTTAGATGTCAGTATTAGATATCACTTCACTGATGTTTATAGACACCTAAATCAACAAATTCCATCTGGACAAATTTTATTCATGGTAATACCACACATTTTTTATTATTGAGCTATTTATACATTTATTTATTGAACTAAATAGCCACCCTTTTACCTTTAGCCAGTCCCTGTTATTTCCCATTTAAAAGTACAAGTAAATGCAAGAAGAAAATCATATTCATCTTTAAAAGTGTATAGATTTATATCATTTTTTTGGACAGGAGCCATAGTCTACCCTAGCAGAATAATAATCTATCACAGTAATGCTGGCTGGAAGTAAGTGAGAGAAGAAAGAGCGAACAAGGATGCTGACCTGTACTAATAAGACTTTAGCTGTTTGCCTGTGAGCACAGAAGCACATGTAAGTATATAAAATAATCATCTTAACAGTATCTGTCATGCTATGCTTTGGAAGGGCAGGGTATAAAGAATGTGTTCAGCTGGTTTGGAAAAAAAAATGAAAAAGTCGATTCTTTATAGTCAGCAGAATTCTTTACAAAACTTCCCAAGGAGAAAGCAGATGCTGAGTAGCACAAAATTAATCTTGTAACATACTAGCTATAAAGTACAGTAACACAAATCAATACTGCAGCCGTAAACTATCAGCTGCTGAGCATAAGAATAGTCAGCTGAATTGTGTAGGACATACACTCAGCTCTCTGGTTTTTCACCACGGGTTTCTTTTTTAGGTCCTGAGTTAGGGCCTATTGGAAACAGTGACAGAAACATGGCTTGGGATCAAGCCCTGAGCTGTAGATTTATACTGACCAGTACCCGAGGAATATTGCAGTTGAGTCAGTGCTGCAGTGAAGTGCTGCTGGTTATATTATCCCACACTGGAACCAAATTGCTCTGTGCTAGAAGAAAGCCAATTGCTTTTGAACTTTTAATACAGCAAAATCTGACCCTCTAAGTGTAAAATTGTACATGGCAATTATTCGCTTCTGCAGAAAGCGAACTCACTGTGTATTCAACGTTTCTGTCCAACAGCAATTAGGTTACTTTCACAGCTGAGTGTGTAGCTCTTAATGCAGCAAACCCAGTGCCTGTGGCAGCTGCAGCTTACCAGCTCAGCTGCAGAAACACAGGCTCTTTCTGGAGACACAAACATTAGCTCTACTGCAGCTGACTGCAAAGGCAGCCATGTTCTGTGGCAACTCAGCTCACCAAAGGGAACAGGAATTTGCTAAGTGACTTTTCCTACCCTGAACCCTGCTTCTCATTTTGGCTCACAGCCACCCTTCCTCAGTCCCCATGTTTGGCAGGTGAAGGCATGAAACAGGCATTCAGCACTGCAAATGAAACAGTTCCAGGAGCAACATCTCCTCCTTGAATTGATCATCTTTGAAGGCTGACATTTGCAATAGGAAAACATGGTGGATAAACACAACTGAAAAATCTATGGGCTAGTAGGATTCATTCAATGAAGTCCCTTTAGCCCTGGCCCCAAAGACTGATACCCTCAAAAGCATCTCCCGTTCTACCTTCTGAATGTCTCCGTCATTTTCTACATGGTGTGAGGGTCTGCTGTATCCTTCAGCTCCTGACATGTTGTGGGGTGGCCCAGCAAAGAGTTGTATAAAGCTGAAGGAGAGCTAAATGAAGTTTATTTCCTTGGCTGCTGAAACCTCAGAACAGGTTGCTCAGAGGAGCTGTGGATATCCCAACCCTGGAAGTGTTCAAGTCCAGATTGGATAGGGCTTTGAGAAAACTGCAGGAGGATTGGAAGAAGACGATCTTTAAAGATATTTCCCATGTCATACCTTTCTCATATGAACCCTTTTCTAATAAACCAGCAAAGCTAAACTTTAAATGAAAAAATATATAAAGCTTATATAACAATTCTCCTTAATCAGCATCTGTTGATGATTTTTATATTTTATGACGCTTTCCCAGTTTATATTTACTTACCATATCTATAAAAATAGTAATAAGTCTCATAAATGTTCAGCACAGAGAAGAGAGTTGCTGTGAATTCCAAGATGCAGCCCCTGATTATATAGCACACAGAATGAAGAAGAATGCATAAGTAACTCACTGCAAAATGGGAGCCATACTTGGGCACATTATTTTTTCTTCTTTGTATCAGTGCTTTGCAAAGGCAATTAAGTTTATTGGTGCTTTATCAAGCACTCTGGCAGGAAGATGCACAGGCATTGGAGAAGACATACTTCATTTGTCTGCTAGTACCTGACTTTCAAGATGGTTCAGACACAAAGAGAACTTAAAAGTTATTTTCTTTATTTTCTCCTGTGCCCCGTTATAGTACTAATTCTCTGAAAAAAAACCCAAACCAAAACAAAACAAAAACAGATTTTGTAGTATAGGTACTCATTCTGGGGAGAAAAGTTTAGCTTGATACCATTTTTCATATAGCTTCATAGAATTCTGAGGTCATAAAACTGTAAATCCAGTATCCTAAAAAAGATTGCATCTATTTTTAAAAGAAAGCAATGTTTTGAAAGAAAGCAGGAAAAAAAAAAAAAAAAGAAGAATATATTCAAACTCTGAACTTCAGTATTTACTTTACTTTGGTTCATATCAGCCTTGGGCTTCTTGAGTCCCTGCCCATTCAGCCAAGTGTACCTGTGCATGAAAACATTTCAGTGTGTAGGACATCAGCATTGCAGACAGAGGGTGCCAGGATATACCCCTTCTTTGTGGCCTTTCTGATGGCTACTCTCCCTGCCATCTGTCCCTCACTGTGACCACTCCACTCTGCTTCCAGATCAGCTTTAGCAGCAGTGACCAAAGGCACAAGCAGGGCTCAGATGCACTCGTCTCTTTTGCGTTTCTGCCTACAGCTCCGGGCTTGAATGGAAGATGGGAAGATAACACAGAATAGTAATTGTGTTTTAATGTATAATTCTAACTGTGCTTTGCAGTAGCAACTCCTTGTAGACACACTGTTAGAGGCACACAGGTACATAACTGCAGTTTTGTTTAGCCTTCAGAATGTAATATTTGATTAAATTTTTATTGGTTTTTCTTAATTTATTCCACCCAGTTCTTTATGACTTGCATGGATTTAATGTAAATTTAACGTGCCTGAAGACCACTAAGGAACAAAATTTCTAGAAAAGAGCTACCACTGCTTGATTGGTATCTGTCAGATTCATTTGGTTACTTACTTTTTAATTGGAATATAGTTTTTGCTATTATTCATGACCATTCATGCAGAATTTCATCTCTATATTTCTTGTTTAACTGAATAGAAAAAGTAAGAAGATTTACATTTTAGAAGTTTAAATTATGAGCTGTTAATTGACATACCACAGCCAGACTCACATAATTAATTTATGTATCAATCAGCCACCTAGTCATTTTTACTCAAATTATCATTGGGAGTTTTGCTTTTATTCTGAGTTGCTTAAATATATAGGTGCAAACATATTTCTCATTTTTTGTCACAGACAAAGCATCGCACCATGGAGAACACTGCTCTTATTATTTTAGGAATTGACAAAGCCTGTGCAAATACAGAAAAATATCTAACTGGCAAATTCAAATAGTCTCATATTAAAGAAATATATAGGCCAATAATGGATAGCAGCCAAGGACATTAAAAGATAGAAGGTCTATTACCAAAAGACATCAGTTAATTACTATGTAAAAATTCAGTGAATGTATCATATTGTTCTGATCTCAGTTTTTATTAATATAACCATTCTTGATTTGCATTGGATACTGGAAATGGAGGGTCAATAAAGCAGAAACCTGTTGGATGCTTTTGCAAATATTAGAGAAACAAATATGCTGATTAACATTCTGTCACAGTAGCCCATCATCAAACCTGCTTGTTGGCATAAGCTGGGTGTGCTCCCACCGTCCAAAACGACTTATGCTTATCCAACCTTGTCTGCACTTCATCATTTCTGCATTAGCACTGAACTGCTGCAGCCACTGAGCAGGACCCTGGGGTACCAGATGTAGCAAATGCAAACATCAGGAGCAGCTCTTGAGAGCTTGTGATTTACTCCTTCATCTTCTGCCAATGAATGCCCTGCTTTGGCAGTGAAAGAGGTGCAGACTCCCTCCTTCCCAGATCTTGTTGGACAACAAGGACTTGACTTTTCCCATTTGTCGCATTTGTAATTTAGTTTTCCAATACTGACAGCAGTGTACCCTTGATGACACACGGGCCTTGAGAAAGTAGACCTGTGGGAGGCCCCTTGCCCCTGGAACGTTCTGTGAGTGTGAAATAGGGAGGATGGAGAGCTGGAGGCCAAGTAGGGCTTCAGGGCCCTTCTAAGAGGGTTCAGTGTCTCGGTGTCTGGGATGGTGCCCATCTCCTGAGCAGGGCCATGTTGTTTACAGCTCTTCATCTCTAGCCCTAATCCAAGCCAGCTTGCTTTCAACAGTTGGCTGCATCGGTCTTAGGGTTTTGTTGGTGTGGGTTTTTGTTTTCCAGTTTAACTGTGGTCTCTGAACCCAGGATATCTATGAATGATTACTGAGGCGTTTACAAAGAGTAGTTATGAAAACCAGAACTACCATCTATATTCATTGTTTTAGGTCCCCAGATCCACTGGAAAAGCAGCAAAGTCCTGCTGGCCAGAGGAACCCCTGTCGTATGGGCTGGTGGCATCCCTGCCTCCAAATGCTGCTCCCACTCCTCTCTCTCATGGCTCTCCTTGTGCACAAGGACTGATGAAACGCCTTGAACCTGCCCTGTGCCTTATCCAGATGGGTCTTTAGCAATCATGCCTGTACTGTTTAGATGACATATAATTAATAAAACAGACCATTTTCTTGTTAATTCCCTTGCAGAACAGATTTAGACCCCAGTAACTGAAAATTACATGTACGTTACAGCCTATCCAGATATGGTAGATGGTCATGGGGTATCCAAGATCAATCTCAATTCACAGAGGATGCTACCCAGGACCTGATGTTAGAAGTTTCATTTCTGGCTTTAATGAAAACTGCATTCTACATTTGGTCAACAAGATTTCTTGCAGCAATAAACTTCACTTTTTACAGCGTGTCTCTGCTGTGGGAGCAATAACGTACAAAGCTCCATACCTTGCTCCTTCACAGCAGCAGTCCCAGGTTATTAAAGGAACTCTGTGTACTAGCTGTACAAATAATTGTTCAAAGGTTATTTAATAACTGTTAAATATAATTAATGTAAATATTGATAGAAATATTCAATAAACAAAATGCTAATCTTATTAAATATTAAGTGATTTCAAGAGTGTCCTGGGAACTTAATTAGTCTCCATAAAAAATTGATTCTTTTCCTCTCTAACACAGGGCATGAACAAACGTTCAGCTGTTTTGTATTAGAGAACTCAGCTGGTTTCAATGAACTTTAGAAATCCAACCTGCTGTATCACACTTTACTCTCACATCTTATTGCTGATGCTCAGGTATGAATGCAGGTGCAAAAATTTGTTCTAGATTTTGTTTTATTAGGAAAGTCTGACGCCCTGCAACAAGTTGGCAGAGAACTTGATGTGTTATGTGGAATGTCTCCATTACCTTGTCCTTTGTGTTGGTCTTTAGTAGTACAGATGCTCATGCAGTGTCTTGACATACAGTAACAGAAATGCTTTCGGATCACACATACAGAGACAAAAGTTAAAAAAATGTGTTGGCAGTAATGTGTAAAATTAATTGCCTTATAAAATCACAGAGATGCTGAGTATTTGATGCACAAAGCAGTAATTAGGAGTAATGGGATATAAAGACAAAAGATGATGTGTTGGACAGTTGTCAGGATGTGTGTCAAAGCCTAATTCATTAGGCTGTGAAAAACAGTAATGCTGAATATGGTGGAACAGAAACATTTTTCAAATTAAAGACAAACTACTAGGCAAAGCACAAAAAAGTAGTCTCAGGAAAAATCAGGCTGTTCTGACCATTTTGTTGTTGTTGTTTTAACTGCAACTTATAAATTATCATTCAGGAAAGCAACGAAGTCACACAGGAACAAATGGGAGTGATGCCACCAGCTGGTTTTACAGCTGGAAAAGGTTATGACTGGTGACTGTTCTTGTGTTCTTGCAGCTAGATTTAAGCAGGAGTGCTTTTATAGTTGGGCTTAAAATATTGGTTCTCTGACACAGGTTATCAGCCACTCTGCAATTCCTATGTGAATTGTCCATGCTGGACTCAGCCACAGCCCCGTCAGTGGCAGCTAAGGATGGTGCTCCACGGAAATGTCTGGAAGCAGGATGCACTCACAGCTCTGAGAGGCAGGACAAGATCAGGCACCTGCTCTCTGCCACCCACGCATAACCCAGGTGAACTTAGCCACTTCAAGCAACCTCAGATCCATGGAAGCTAAGTGAAAGAAAAACCTTCACTGTGATCTCCTTCTCTCCTCTGCTGGTGTAAGCTTTTTGACAGCAAGGAATCAGAGTAGATGACAATATATTTTCTCCATCCAATAATGCATTTAGCAAAAGTACTAATTTGAATACGTCAATAGATAGGGTCTATTTAAACAACTGAAAATGAAAAATGTTAAAATGAATTTTCACATAAGATTTTTTTTTACGTTTATTAAATGATTGACTTTTTTTAAAACATAATTTTTCAATTTTAAATCAACAACAATTAGGAAAAAAAAGGTTTATGTTAAAGGCTACATAACCCATAAATGAAGCATTTCCTCCTTTATTCTGAAGTCAAGCAACACACGCTGGTTTATCCCACAATGAATCCTCTATTATTTATGCAGGTTTAATTCTGAATCATTGCCTCCAGCTAGGATGTGCAGAGTTTTGCTAACAGAACTTCTCCTGGCATGCTGGCAAGAGCTGATTTTCTGTCTAGTAGATCAATCCCTTAAGTAGCTTTACCCTTTATCACCTTGGAAAGGGATCAGTGCCAAGCATAGGCCAAGTATTTATTTTCCATAAGTAATAAACTCATGATTACGGTGATCGTACAGGACAGGCTTTGTCTGTTTAGAGTTATCAAGTGGAAAGGCAGCACTGATTTATATTTTGTTAAACAATGCTGCTGACTTTTTTGTAAACAGAGAAGTTCAGATGATCTGAACACACCTGGGGATATGTTCATCACTGGACTTGTAGTATTTTACCATTTTCAGATCTATTTTAAATTATGAGCATATGCGGAATCTGGAAGATGGTTTCAGTGGGAAAGTAAGCACAGCAGATTAATGAGAGGTTTGCAATTTTCTAGTAACTTCTTTAGCAGTCAGTTGAGTTTAAATTGGCCTCCTCAGGCTCCTGACTGAAAGTGCTGTACAGAAATGAGTTGCAGGGAACATTTACAGCAAATCTGTGGTACTTGGAATTTTGTCTCAAACATTTTTTTTTTCTCAAATTTAGTATTTTTTGCTTTAGGAAGTGTAACATATAAAGCCAGGTACCATCTTACAGGCATTCAGAATTAGAATATCTGAGGGCTCCCCAAGATACTATTACTGATCTGTAGGTGGTTGTATATTTATAGTATAAAATAAAATAATTGAATAATAGAAGCTGAGTGTAACATTAGAGAAGTCTTCATGGTGAAATTGCACTTTGATTGAATTTCCATGTTGAATTGTTTCAGTATTTGTGTAAAGCAAAAGCAAGCCAGCCACGCTTTGGCATTTGAAAATAAAAATCTATGACTTAGAGTAAATAATAAAAAGTAATCTGCCTACTCACTGCAAATTAAACACAGAGCAGAAGCTTCAGGATGATGTATATAGGAATAAAATCCATCAGCGGCAATCCACACATAACGTCTTGAATTAAATCAGCATTTTGAATGGACAAAATGATACACAGTGGCCAGTGCAGCACTATTGCAGGAATTTCCTTTTGTTTCTGCAATGAAGCTTTAAAAGAACATTCTAAATTAGAGCAGCCATAAGGCTGAATAACCTGTGGGTTTGACCTCCTCTGTTCTCAATCCTTGATGATAGTGCAGGGAGTTAAAACAACAATGTAGTTAGAATGCCTCAGCCTGAACACATTGTCTCTCTGTCAACATCTCAGAGAAATGCCAGCGTGTCCTCACTTTATCAGAGAATGTGCAGGCACGTGTGTGTTAGCAAATAATCTACTAACAACAGATGTACTGTAATTATAACTGAGCTGATTAAAGTTCCAGGAAGCAATGACTACTTTTTCTGTAATGGTTTTTTCCATCAGAATTCAAAACTTAGTACTGGATTCAGCAGGAATCCTGGAAATGAATAGCAACAGGATTGTATCCGTAAGCAGACAACGTACATTGCAGTGCAGAGGGTGCAGGAGCTGCCATGGTATGAAGGCAGCCCCGGGTCCTGACTCCGGAGAGTCAGGTACTCCCTCACGGCTCTTCAGGAGACGCTGCATGCTTTGGTGGCTAACAGTAGTCCTACACTTGCCAGAGTATTCCTGCTGCAGCTTTCAAAGGTGTGGTTTGACACCTCCAGCTAGAGGTCTCTTGTTCTCTCTTTGCTTCTATGAAACATCCCCATGAAAGCGAAATTTTCTCAGCATCAGTTCCCACGCACATGGGTTCCCAAAGAGGATCCCGGAGGGAGCAGGCTGTGCCTTCCTCGGGCCGTGCCACAGCATGTCTCATTTCAAAGGACAGAGCAGAAGAGAATTAAACCATAACGCTGAAGTCAAGCAAGGACTGGCCTCTTCCTGAAACTCTTTAGCACGTTCTCCAGTGGTACAGCAAATGAGGCAGAAATCATCCTCAGGGTTTTATTTAAAAATGAGCACAGTAGAAGAAACTTTGTATTTATTGGAGGGTCTTTCTCTACTGTGGATCTCAAAGCACAGGAGAAGCCTCACTGCCCAGCGAAGGAATATTTCTACAGAATAAACTCACAATGAAGTGTTTTCAATTTGCCAGCCTTTTCCCAAGATATAACCAGTAGACAAAATTTACAGTCTTCTTTGTAGTCCATGCACTTTTAAAACACAGCCATGGCTCGTATCTACACAGTTGTTGCTGTATTCCGCTATGAATTTTCTCCAAAGCCAGAAGAAAAACTTCCTTTGCTGGTCATCTTAAAGTAGATAACATAAATTGGATCACTGAGCTGCAGGAATAGAAGGAAAAGGAATGGCAATATTTCTGTGCTGCTGAATTCATGGCAGAGTTCAGTCCTAGGCTGATGCTTGCACAGATTTTTAGATTCTTCCTTTGGATTTTGTTGTGAGTGCTAGAGGGAGTTAGGAGTGATGTGCAGAATGATCTTGTGCTTACAAATATTGCTTTTCAAAAAAACAGAGCTTATGAACAGTATTTCTGAAATATATTGCATACTTTGAAGGTTTATGGATCCCCAACGTGCTTTATTTTAAGATTAGTAGGATTCTTTCAGGCAGGAACAATAAGAATTGTGAAGCGAGTGCACTTTCTTTTGAGAGAATAGAACTCCTTTTTTTTCTGTTTCTTAAAGTGACTAAGTAGCAGGAGAAACATTTTAGAAGCTTAGATGTTATTTTAATCAAGATTTATGAAATTACTTTTATTTCCAAAGGCTTGCATTAGGTAGAAAGATGGGAGAAATAATCACTGTTTTCCATTTAAATATCCATTTTGTCCTCTGAAGGGATTCTAGAGCACTTTACAAGCCGTCAGACTTGGTGTGCCATAGGGACCACCTGGAATGCTGCCTCCTCTGAGGTGGAGCCAAGCAGATATTTTCCTACACTTAGTAGCAACATATAAAAATTTATCACAGGAACTGAGTGTAAGGGCTTAAAAAATACATCTGAGTGTCTCAAAGCAGTGTCAAAGCCACAGATGTAACTTGCCAACTTAGAAGTATCTAAGCCACCACAGCTTAGTTACTTGAGATAAACATGGAGGGGAGGAATTTACAACAGGAAAGTGCTAATTCTAGTCCTGATGGTGAGATCTAGTTAGCACATCCTGGTTAATCAAAGAACCACAGAATATTCTGGGTTGGAAGGGACTCTCAAGTATTATCAAGTCCAACTCTTAAATGAATCCCTTTGGGGATCAAACCCACAACCTTAGCATTGTTGGCACCATGCTCTAACCAATAGAGCTAAGGCATCCAAACAAAATTCCTGCTGTGACAAACTGTGGGAAAGGAAGCAGCTGGTCATACACATATCACCCCAGGTTATGGGAGTGGCATCTGTGCCCTGTGGAAACCTGGAACTTGGGCTGTATAAAGGTGGTACCTGCAGAAGAACACTCCGGCCCCCACCCCCGCACTGAGAAGCCCAGGGTGAAGAAGGACCAACAGAACACTGCTGGATTCACAAGTGGTCACTATCTTCTGCTTGATCTCTCTCTCTCTCTCTTTCCCTCCCTCTCTCCCCCCTCCCTGCCCCTTTTTTCTATTTCCTTCTATCATCTCTCTACCTCACAATTTCTGTATTATTGACTTTGGCACATGGTCTCGTTTGCACCTTAATTCAGGCAGCGGCGTCTTTCACTAATGGGATAATAACACTGAGAAATGTCATCTCTGCTTAAAACTGGTTAAGAGAAGCTGTAGTGCAGCGTTCCTGATGGCTCATCAGTCTCTACACACACTAAATGACTTGCAGTTGCAGTGTCCTTGAGTCCAAGGACAGCACTCCTGCCCAGATTGCATCTACCTGCTGCACTGAGGGTTGTTCCTGTGCCATGGTGCTTGGGGACACAGGGCTGTCTGTTCCCTTCAGCTTCTTCTGAGGTGAGTCATGACAGTTCCTATCACTGAAAGAAACCTCATACATAACGTCCATATCCCTGTGTCTCAAACTCCCATCCCAGAGGTGCTTCCTCTTAGCTACCTCTTTTCTGTTCTATGTGGCTTATAAAACCTAAGGGACTATTTCAAGCATAATGTGGTACCTCAGCACAGAGCTGAATATCCTCCAAAAACTCACTGTCATTTAACTGTTCTGATTATGTTTCTAAAATGCTTCCTATCCCAATGGCTACAGGGATAGTTTGTCATTTGTAGTTTATATATGAACCTCCCTCCAGCCTTCCTGGTCCGGATAGCTGCCAAAGAAGGTGCTGTATCCTTTAGTTACACTATATTAAACCTTCTGGTTACAGATCCATGGTGACTGACAAGAATGTGCACTGGGACATTGGTATATTGCACAACCCTGACTTCAGCAAGGCAACTCAATTCTCTTTCACCTAAGGCTGGGAAGCAGTGCCCTCTGTAAGGTAATGGACTCCCCCCAGTGGGTGGACAGATAGCAAACTGCTTTCTCTGCCTATTAAGATCATTGTTAACAATTTTTCTTACAGTGAAAGAGTCTGACATTTTCATACTTCTCCTAAAACTCAGTAGACTACATAAATTTCTAAATTTATGTGGAAAAAGTATTTGAAAACATTTCATTTTAGAGAATTCTACAATTCATCAGAATGTTTTATTTTTTTGGTGTCAAGATGGCTCATGATGTTACTGTAAATGTAGCAGGCAGTGATACAGTTTAAAATCAATCTTTAAAAAATTTAAATAATTGAAGTTCCAGTGAAATTAAAATATAATGTTTAAAAGAAAGCAAACTAAAAATAGGCACTGGCATCAAACTGGTAGGATTGGGATGGTGTGAGGTTTCTCTCCTCTGGAAACTTTATTTTGAAGCCATCTGCACTTAAAATTTTTTTTTTACTCAGAGGGTGATGAGACACTGGAACAGTTTTTCCAGAGAACTGGTGGATGCCCCACCTCTGGAAGTGTTCAAGGCCCGGCTGGATGAGGCTTTCAGCAACCTGGTCTAGTGGGACATGTCCCTGCCTGTGGCAGGGGTGTTGGAAGGAGATGGGCTTTAAGGTCCCTTCCAACTCAAACCATTCTATGATTCTATTTAAACAAAATTAAAGAAAATTAAATACTATTTAAAACTCTGTTAGAAATGCCATTGAAATTAAATGTTTTATCCCAAACATCCCAGTGTTTCTGAAACAGAATTTTTCAGTGAAAAAAACCTTGTTCATCAGGTTTTTATCACCGTACCTCCTCTTAGTTACAACTCCATATAGTAGGTGTTTTCTGCCACATCCCAGTATGAGTGAGAGGCTTTGAATAGCTTCCAAAGAGAGCTTGTTTTGAGGAATTTTCTTCCTGATCATCTCCAGGAAGCTTTGGGAATTATTGTAGACAGAGTGAAAATCAGAACATATTAGGCGTCATAACTGAAATAAGAGAAAAAAGGAGAATAATTTTTCCTTTTGAGAAGCAGTACATTCTTACTATCTCCACCTAAAAGCCTTATATGTTATTGATGTACATCTGTGAGGATTTTGGTTGCCAAAATGATCATTTTGTGGAGAATGAGCACCATCACTTGTTGAATTCATCAGCTTTTTTATGTAGTCAGACAGTAAAAGTAGCACCACTGAGCAGCAAAGTGTAAAGAATTGAGGATAGATCTGTCTGTCTGCACCTCAGGACACTGGAAATGCATTACCAACACACTGTACACAGGGTTTAATATCCTTAGGTTGCACCTCTACTGCTAAATGCATCCCACCCAAGGAGTTAATCATGCCCCTAAGCTAACTGGTAATGAGTGGAAAACACTTTTGCTGATCAGGGCTAGTCTCTTTTACATTGGCTTAGGGGTATCATTGTCCAGGGAGTAACCACATTGCCTTGAGACACAGTAATTTTTTTGTTTTTTCTGAGAGTTGTTGTGGCGTTCTTTTTAAGTGAAATTCTGTTTGAACATGGATTGAGTTGTGTTGCAGGGAACTTAACTGATTTTTTTTATTGCATTGGTACATTTTGCTAGTCCTGGAGTCTGCAGGACTTTCTGTCTCTAAAGACCATTGAGGGTAAAGGTGCAGCCCTGTAGGTGTGGTGGGGTGCCTGACATGGACTGCATGTAAGGTTTGTGTCACTTTCTCTGGCTGCTTTACTGCCAAGGAAATCCCAAATGCAAAACAACATCTACACAATGCAGACAGTGAGGATTCAGTGCCTGCCATGAACTCAGGAACTAAATTACGTGGTAGTGTAGACAAAACCTAAAGAAGAAATAAGTTACACAGTTAAGGGTGTTTTCCTTTCACTCGATCACCAGAGTGGAAAGGCATCATGGTTGTGGGCTGCTGGCAAAGCTACCACAGAGTACACTTAATTATCATTCATGTAGTTTTTCTAATTTCCATAATAAAGTTCTTGTTCTTTCACACATAGACTCAGTGCTTATGAATGGGGAAATGCTGCTTATTGAGGGTTCCTCAGAGAAATAATTTCTGATTTCAAAAACTCAGGCGGTTGTGTTTCTTAGGTTCAAGGGAAATGTTTGCTATTTGACAGCAGCCCTGTGGCTGCTGCCATCTTATAGCAGGAGGATTCCTGCTCTTAAACCAGACACAGGATCATCCATTACACTAGTAACAGGGATGATGCTCATTTATATTTAGATATGTGAGATTTAGGTGCAGGTTCCTACAAAACTTCTGCATACCTTGCTGGAGTCAGCCTCTGTCTCTTGGCTATGGAGGAAGATTGGAGAACTAATTCAGGCTTCATGCCTAAAGTTTATAAAGCTAAGTGAAATGAATCATGATTTGATAGTACAGGTCATGCTCCTGGGAAGTGTAACATAAACTTCTGTAAGTGTTTCTTTAAGTAAAACATTTATATATCAATATATAGCCATGGGGACTCAGAGAGAAAATGTAACTCTGACTATGAAAAGCGTGACATTTTCCAGTGTATAAACTATTTTGATACAGTAGATTAACTAAATTCCTCTTATGAATGCAATACAGAAGCTTCAAAGTGTCACTTTATTAATGATTTTCCCTAATGTATTTAGGATATTTTGGGAATGGAGATATGGCAAAATCATATATTTCCCCATGGTATCACCAAGGACACATCTACATAGCAAATAGCAAAACAGTTGGAATGATAAAGGAGTGTATCTGTGGGAGTTTAGATATCTTCTTCCATGTTTCCAGAGAATGATTTAAAAAAAAATCTTTTTTACTCCCTACTTTGCTACTTATCTTAAACTTGGGAATGTATTTTGCTGTCCTTTATACAGCACTTTATATTATGGAACCCAAGCATTGCAGGCAGTAAATAAGAACAATATATTTCCATGATACAATGATAATTTAAAGACATTAGTCCTTGTTTTCTAAAGGGATTGGAGAGCTACCAGCTGAATTTTTTAATGGAGTGAGAAAATACTGAGGATGACAGAAATATCACCATTGCTTTCAATGGGGGCAGGTGATTTTTTTTAACTGCATGTTAAAATGCAATTCCTTAAGAAATAATAAAAACTGCCTTAGCACATTCTTACTTTAGCTAAAAGGGGTGATTTTTCTCCTAGCTTGCTTGTAGCTTGTTTTATAACCTACGAGAATTTTACTCCCAATCAAATATAGCATTACCAGTGCATTTATTTTTTACTGTATTCATATGTTCTATAGATAATGAGGTTCACTTCAATCCCAGCTCTGTGTTGCCTATGGTGTTACATATGTATTAATGCAAAGATTGATTCCACTGTGCTACTTCTAACCTCCACAGCATTACCTTGGGCTGGTGTTGGCCTCAAACTAGACAAAGGCCATGACCAAATTCAAGTACCTTGATTTGTTTACATGGGAGGCAAGGAATGTGACTTTCCAATTAAAGCTATTCCCTACAGAGCTGCAGGATCTCATTTACTTGGAATGCAAAGCCTTTTTCTTGTGAACTAAACTCCTCCAGATTTAGGGAATGCATTTAGCAGCCTGTAATACTGTAGCTCTGGTTTTATCACATATCTGTACTTCCTCCTGAACAGTTAGATAACATATGTGGATTTTTATTAAGGTATAAGTCTATATGGTCTGATCCAAAACTGCTCAGCAAAATGCTTCAAAGCTAAAGGGACTGATTCTAATCTCACTTAAACTCTTGGCATCATGAAGATAGTCTTAATATGCACGCATATCTGTGATTACTCCCTCTCAGCTCTCTGCTCCCAAGACTGCAGACTCATGCAAAAGTCCTCAATGCACCTTTGCAAGAACCTTCACTCACTCACTCACTACATTTCTTCAAGGTTTTTGCAAAAAAGAGATATTTCTTTTCTCACTTATTTTCTAATTCACTATAATCACACCCATGACAGTCTGGAGTAACTAAAAGCTATTTTTCCTTTCTGGAGATAAATTTTTCAATGACTTTAAAAAGACACTCAAGTATGCTTTTATGCTTTCAACTAAGCTGGTGTCTTTGTTGTAAGATTAAAATTTAGCTTAAAACCTCCATATTTCAATCAACTCTTTTCCCCCCTCTCTCAACCACTCACCTCCCTCAGACCCTTTTAAAAGGGTCTCAAAAAACCCTCCCTCAGACCTGCTTTTAAAAGCAGGTTAGACTACATGTTGGAGACAAAACCAAAGGATTTTTGTTATGTTTTGTTTTTTTTTCTTTTGGCAGCTGAAATGAAAACCATCAGTTGGGAAGGATGCTGCCTCTAAGTGAGAGAAGGGTCTGGACATAAGTCACTGTCTGTGGGTTCAGAAAACATGTCGAGTGTATATCTTAAAATATCAGAGAGTTTACAGAAGTGTAGAGTATTGTAAAAGCATGTAGGATCAGCTGTGTAAAGATCATTTGAGCACGTCACAATATTGAAGTATTATCAAGTGCTTACAGAATATTAGTTTGGAACACCCCACCCGATGTTTCTGCAGTGGATGGGTGTGGCACTGGTTTGATGGGATGTGTGGCTGTGGTTGTATTATGAATTTACTGGCACTCAGTGATTGTTCAGACACTTTGGTACAGAGCTGGGGATCCAAAGGCTTTAGGGATTATAAAAAACAGAAGTAATATTTTTAAAACCTTGGTTGTCACTGTGTCTGGAGGTTAAGTAGTCTCAGCACGCAATCGACCCTGAACTTCCAGTTTATTTTTTGCACTGGGTTTGGACAATCTCCTCACAGAATCACCCAGTGTCCCAGGGAGGGAGGTCTACAGAAGTGGGTCAGCAGTGACAGAGACAGCAGAGCACACACCAGACCAGCGAGAGAGGGGGAGGACGCCACTGCCTCGACTCTCCCTTCAAATAAGTTCAGCCCTTTATCTAATCGCCTGTCTGGTCCTATTCTGAATGGGACATTAATAGGAGAAACCAGAACAAGACTTTTCCTTTCCATGCCCCTTTCCCAAGAAATAAACACAGGGTGGAAGTGGTTTATGTTGGTAATGTTGAAGAATCAGAGAATTTAAGCTCCTAACTGAAAAGAAAGCATGGTTACCATCTCAGATGATATTTCTCCCAGCAATAAGAGAAAGCTTTATGCTTTCATGACCGTGTTGTGATCTTCATTTGACAGGGAAAGAGGTCCAGGTTCGGGGAGCAACAACTGTTTGTTTGTCTGTTTGTTTTTTCCAGGTCTTTTTTTTTTCTTTTTTCCTTTTTTTTTCTGGTGCTTAGTGCAGAAGGAGCCAAAGGAGCATTCTGCTGCATGGAGCTCTATGGGTAGTCTTATAAGCAGGTTAGGAAAGCGCCTTTAGCAGACTAGAGCACAGCTGTAACCTCCCCCAGTGTTAACTGGACGACAACAGATGGAGCAGATGGAATAGTGTCAGAGGCTGCAGGAGCAATCAGCATGTTGAAGTTGAAGAGTCCCTGAGGCAAGAAAATTCTGCCTAAGTATAGTTTACATCTTGGGATTTCATTCAAGCTTAGTTGAACTTTTAAGACACGTGGTCCATTCTGAACTCTTACAAAAAAGTATCAATAGTTTGAAACAGCTACTGCACTGCTTCACCATGCAACCAAATCATTCCTACTGCTCTGGTGACAGTCAATCCAGGCAGATGATTTATTTGCTTATTGAGATTTTTCATTGCAGATTTTAGCAACTCATTAAAAAAGGCACATTTCTCATAATGTGGAGTGTATTGAAATTTGCCATCTGCTCCACTCTAAGTATCTATAAGGTTTGGTTGACAACTGCAGCCCATCACTGCTGGCACTGGCTAACCCACAGCTCAACACTTTTGACTCCCCCTTTTTCTGAATTTGGCATTCTTCTCTGCAGGTTTAAAACAAAACCTCATCAGCTCCTTACAATTGCTTTTGACCTTTAGGGCATCACTAGGGACAAGAATGTGCTTCTGGAGTTTGAAATTAGAATATTAACAAAAGTGTGAATCTTTTCTTCTCACCACACAAAGGAGCAGGAATGCTGGCAGATGAATCGTGTACTCCAAAAATATTGGCAATTGAGGCAAAATACCATGAAGTGGGTAAAAAAATATATATATGCTGGGATGTAACTGTCTGTTGCACCCAACCCAGCTGGCACACACTGCACTTCTGTGCACCAGCTGGCAGGAGATCAGCATCTATCGTAGAAACATTTAAGGTGCCTATTAAACTTTTGGCATAGGCTATGGGGACTGTTATCATCTCTCTCCTGATCTATGAGATCTCTTTGCAGTTTCAACCCATTTCCTTGCAGAAAAACATCCACATGATAAAACTGTGGGTGCAGTAGGATCCTGAAGAAGTACCTGGATAGACTCCAAGGGCTGAATGGCATCTCTAACTACTGCCACCACTTCCACTCCATTTTGGCAAGCATTCTGCTGGCTTCCAGACCTCCAGCAGCCTGCCTGCCACGCTGCCTTCCAGAGATCCCAGCCTCAGGACCCCTGCCCGTGGCTCTGTACCACAATCTAGTGCCGGCTTCTCTCACTGCCCAGGGGCTGCAGAACCAGTTTGTGCTTGCTCAGTGCATTCCCCAGAGCATCAGGTTCCTTCTCTGGTCCAGTGCTGGAAGACACAAAATAGCTACAGAAACCAGACACTTTCTATTTTTTAATGTTACCTTCCATGCTCATTTGACATATAATGGGACTACAGTACAGGGAGGTATATACTCTGTGAATTATTGTTGTCAATCAAAGGCAAACCACGCAGTAAATTCAACAGTGACACAAATGACAAATAGTTTTTAAGAAAAAGAGAACCAGGACTTTGCTGCCTACTCAGTACTTTTCCAGGAGACAGACAAAGGACTTCATATTCTTGTGCTGTCAGACTTGCACCTTTTACAAGCAGTGACTTCACTAAGAAATCTTAAAACACTAGAGATTGCTGACAAATATAGCAGCTATTTTATCTGCATTGCATTGCATATTCCCTGTAGCGTCTTTAATGATATTTTATCTATATTAACAATTTCTTCTAGGCAGCAACATATCTTTTTTGTCTCTCTCCCTTTCTCTTGTTTTCTCTTACTCCAAAGGGCTAAAATGTTTATTGAGGGAAAGTGTGGTACAAAGAGAACTACTTGATAGTCACATGATATCGCCTTATTTTAAGCAACTCTTAATCCTATGCCTCATTAAAATTTCCTGAAGCTCTAACATTTCTGAAAGAAAGAAAAAAAATCAGATACCTTTGTAACTGGATATTAAGAGTTGTGTTGTACAAAAATTATTTTTGCTAAAAATTTCCCATTTAGCTCTTTTAAAAAACAATGTAAAACCTTTCACATCTAAGCAACAGAAACATATTTGTTATGGTCTCAATGGGTTGTTATAATCAGTGTAATCAGACAACACTAGTCAAGTGAATAATGTATAAATTTTCATAATTTCAAGTTTATGTTATTGATACAATGATATGACCTTTAATTTTGCTCACATCTGTCAATCACATTGTATTACTCAATTGATCCAATTATGTGTCTAGCATCAGCTATGCTAAAAATAATTTGCTATCTATGTCCTAGTCTCCTACTCTCTGATTAGTAATTAACATCTTCCACATGAAATAGTTGCTTTTCCATTCTAACAAAGCCAAATCTTTTAGGTGTTCCGTTTTAAGATACAAACAATTTAATTTCACAGAAGAGTGCACAACTCCCTTTTAAAATTTCTTGTATGGTCCCATTCAATGTGAATAAACCTTTAAAGCAACACTAATGCCTTTCACACAACTATGAAAATCCTATCATGTAGAAATAGCTTGTAAAAATAGAGGTCTTTATTCCGGATGTTATCCAAATTAATATTGTTCTAAAGTGATTATTACTAAACCCAGGATGGTCCTTACGTAATAACCTCAATCTGTCCTCCTTGTGAAAACCAAAAACCACCCTGTTTATAATGGACACAAACACACCAGTGTGGGGCTCTACCCACAGCAAGCTATGAAGGAAGGTCAGGCAGTCAAGAACTAGAGAGATGTGTGTTTCATGCAGGCATCTTCCTGCTGGGTTTGAGGTGGCCCACAATCATTAGTGTGGGTAATTACATTGCTTCAAGCCATACCATGAGATACAGAAATTTTTTTTCGAGTGAATTAATTTTAATGAAATTAATTACAGTAAGAAGAAATGGAAATTCATCTACAATTCTGTGGCAATGCACATGGCTATGAAGAGAAATCTGTGTAAGCACACAACATACATACAGAAGATCACATTGACATAAAACTTGTTTGTAATAGGAAATTGCGCTGCTTTAAGAGTTATTATTGCACATGTAAGGAGAAACCCTGTTACACCAGCACACAAGGGTGCATACAGATGTGTGTCTTCCAGTCTGTGATGTGAA
Organism: Aleadryas rufinucha; assembly: GCA_013397815.1. Taxonomy (NCBI): domain Eukaryota; kingdom Metazoa; phylum Chordata; class Aves; order Passeriformes; genus Aleadryas; species Aleadryas rufinucha. The sequence continues at coordinate 187,665 of VZTH01004195.1, read as the reverse complement.
ATAAGGTAAACCAGTGTAAGACAGAAGACATTTCCTACCAGGCTTATGGCAGTAAAAATAACATGGGTAATACATCATACATGAACTCACATATTTTAACAGCTTTCACCCTGTATACCAGGCTTGAAATGCTGCTTGTTTCTGACAATCTTTGTATCAGCAATCAAAAGTTCTTCTTCGTTAATTTACAAAGGATGCTGCTGAGGACTGTATATTAAATATATGAATGTATTGAAGAAAAATAATGGTAGGAATGTTATTGCAGAGTGTTTTGGCTTGACTTTTTAGAATATCATGTTCCAGTCACTGCTTTCCACCATGTCACACCTGCTTACGCCATTTATGACATGTTACTCTCCACAACTGTAATGCAAAGTGACTTATCTGGTGTAACACAAAGTGAGGCATTAGCAAATGTATAAATAGCTTTGGGAGGGAACCAGATTTAGCAAGGAAATTTTGATTGCATCAGACAGTGCAGATTTTGATAGACTTTTAGTCAGTTTGCAACAGAAGTCTATATGCTTGCATTACTCAGTGCAATGTAATATGAATTACAAGACGAAGAATGCAAAGAGACATTCTGGTAAAAATCTGTGCCATAATATGTTAAAGAAACATGAGAGCTATATTTATGGACATTACATATCAGATTTAAAGAGAAACAAACCCCAGGTGTTTAAGGACTCATGTCACTTACCAGAACCTTGGCCCAGTCCTGAAAATACTTAAGCCTATGAATAATTTAACATATGAGGAGTTAAGCTAATATACATCAGTTATTCTCTTGGTGCTGAAGAGATTAAGCAGGCATGCGCCTTTAAGCACGTGTGGACAGTGCACATTTTGTCTCCCAGGCTTTTTCTTGTCAAACATTTTTTCCACTTTACTTTAAGAAAAAGTACTTCTGGTAATTAGGAAAATAAAATTTTAATGTATGGAAATATATGAAAATATGTTATATTATGTAACAACAATTTTGCAGGAATACACTTTGGCTCAACCAAATGAGTACTTATAATTACATGGTTTCTTTACTTCCATTTTTTAATTTGTAACAAGTAATAATCAGAAAATTAAAGAAAATGGCTCCAATAAATAATTGGAAAAAAATTTTTCACTGGAAGTTTTGCGTAATATGTTTTCTTCAAAAAATAAACTTTATTGGCAAAAAGAATAAAACTTCCCATGAAAAAATATTTTAGAAAAATAGCTAAATTTAATCAGCATAAAACCTTGATGAATTTCCATTACCATAATGTAAATATAGAAATATTGTTTTTTATTTCTTCCATGGCATAATTGGAAACTATCTGGAAAACATATATATAAGGATAAAATATTAATATATGCAACCTTTACATTGCTGCCCTGTCATTTAAGACTTTTTTACTGTGCTACTCTACTACTTCCTCTTCAAGGTTTTGCATGGAGAATACCTAATATTTTAGAGCTCTTCCTTGATTACTCCAATATGCTTTACAGGAAAACATAAATTCTGTCAGTAAATGTATAGTAAGCCAGCATGTCCTATTCAGATCTGAATTCTGAAATATTTTTAATTTATGTAACATGGCAGTGGTATTTCCATCTACTGAAAATTGCACATATATTCCTGCAGTGAACCACTCAAAAGTGACTCACAACAGTAAAAAGTGGTAGAACATGTGCACTTAGCACGATTCTGGCATTGTAATTTTTAACATACATTATATTTCAAATGGAGGAATATTTCTGCACTCATTAGCAGAGCTTGCTTTTTGCAGCAGGGTTGCAGACATGTAAATTCCAACATCTGCTGGAATATAGATTAACACTGGAGCACAGATTTGCAGTCATAAGATAAGAAAAGAGAATAGGTTTAAATATTGTACCTAGAAATGTTTCAGGTTTTGCAGCATGTTTGTGGTTTGGAAAATAAAAATTAACTTCAGAAACCCCAACATCCCTCTTGAAAGCAGGAGATTTAGCATTGCCAAAGCTCAGCATTTTATCTGGCAACAGCAGTTCATACACATGCGATACAATAGAGAATGAGACTGCGTAAAAGTAACGCACATTTATTATTTTTATTAAAAAATTAATGATACATGAATGTTAATATCATCTAATGCTTTTTTGGGGTTTTTAGGTTCACAGGATTAGTTAACTGTTTCTGGCGTAGATAACGTAGCTGAGATCTATGAGACAATCACTCATTTTCAAAGAATAAAAATAACTGAGTTAATTAGCAGATGTGTGAAATAGCTTTCCCATTAAAGAAAAAAAATCAATATATTAGAAAATAATTACTGCAAAAAAGTATGAAAATTAAAAATTGCATATATTTGTATTAACCAGACCCTCAAGGAGAATTGACTGCAGAACAATTAAAACACTAGATTGTTTTCTAAATATTTAAGTTTTGATAATTTGGATTTCTTTTTACACAAGTTAGAAAATAAATCTATTTTTCAAATCTTAAAATGTGATTTTTTGTCATCTTTGAAGTATTGCTGAAATAATTAATTCAGTAGAATTTTGAGAGCAAAATGCACTGTCGCCTAAACTTTCTGCAAATTTGTAAAGGTTTCAGTTTTGACAAATAAACACCACCAAAAAAACCAAAAGAAATCTATGAACACAAAAAAACCCTTGTAAAACTTCTGATGTATTCTGTTAATCCATTCCTTTCTGGCGGAGAATTCTTTTTCATACTCCGCTTCCTCCCACATTCTTCTGCACTGCAGACTCTTTCTACATAAAGCTATTCTTTGGTGGGGAAAACAAATTTTCTGAGGAAGTTCCTTAAATATATTTTTCCAGTTTTCCAGGCTGCCAAATCATTCTCATAGGAAGAATTTTGTTATACTTTGAGGTTTTTGAGGGCAGAACTAAAAAATTTCTGCTCGCTACAGTGCAACTGTAAGCAGTACAAAGCTCATCCTGTAGCAGTTAGATCCCATTTTACCTCTAGGACATGAGATACCTTCTACAATTATTTCACACCGTAAATTTTTAATGACAAACCCCATGCATTTCAAACAAGGACTTTTAATGCACAGTTAGTGGCTCCAGGTGATCCTGTTACAGCAAGATAAACACTGATGATTAACCTGAAACTCCATTATTTCCCAAATCCATCCCCTGCAGAGCTGCATCAGAAATTAAATTTAAATGCATAACCCAGTTTTGCTTAGAAAGAATTTCTATTTATTTTCTTGAAATTTAAAATTACATAGGAAAAAAAATAAAGAGTGATAGACCTCCAGAATTCCTGAAATAAGAGTTGAGTAAGCAACATAAGATTCCTAATTGCAGACATTTTCTTGCATTGAGCTGATACCAGTTTGGAGTCATTCCTCTTTATTCAAGTAATGACTCACACTAGGAAAGAACTTTTCCAATTCTCCACATCTTGGGAGAGTAAAAGACATTTCCTGAGGGTTGTTCAGATTTTGGGTGTACTTTGTAGGGCAAAGATGTCAACATAACCAGTATGTTCCCAGTTAGTCATGTAGAACAAAACCTGCTTCCTATGAAAAGAAGGTGTTGAGATCCACTTTCAGGCTGGTGAAAACTGTAAAGAATTTTACCTTGGAAGATGGGCCTGCCAGAAAGAGAAAAATGTTAGGGGCTGATTCACTGAAAGCCACCAGAACTGTGAAGAAAATAAAAAGGCACAATTTACACAGGAATATAAAACTATTGTTCTGCTGAAACACTTTTAGTTCAGTCTGATGGTGGGGGGGGGGGTAATTAAGTGTCCCCATGCTTAGTGGAGAGAAGGAACTGATTAGATCATGGCTGTGTGTTTCTGTTAGAGGCAGAGGCACAAAGCCAGTGGGAAAAACATAAAACCCAAACACAACAAATCTGAAAAGCTATGACACTGCTGTACAGGCACTTTTGGCATGGAGAGAATGAAGAACCATGTGGAAGGGAGAGGCTTCTTGGTTTTGTTCCTGTTGTGTTGTCATAAAGAGGGTTTTGTCTGGAATTTCTGTAAATAGACAGGGCTCCATTCAAGAGCAGCTACTTCTAATCATAATTATTTCACCCTCATGGAAATATTCCCTGAGACCCTGAATTCTGTTAGAATTGTAGGATCAAAGCAGGTAAAGTGTCTTCCTATTCATGTGTGTATAACTGCACAGACTTTCACACACTTTACGTTTATTGAAACTGTTACATTTTAATCTGTAATGTATTTTAATCTGTAATTTAAGAAATAACAACAAAAATGGGATTACTGAATTATTTCCTCTGTAAAATTTACTGTTACTTTCTAAAGCACAGTGAGGTCCAGGGCACTGTACTGTAACCTTTAGATTTCTTTAACACATTCAAATGGGAATTGGAAATGCTATCATAGCTATGCATCCTATTAAACACTGACCTAATATTACAGCTGAGTATACAAGTAGCAAGAGCACAGAGAATAAATTTTGATGTGCTTTCTTCATAAGCACTTCAGAGTAAGAAATAATTCGTTGCTTAGGCACAGACTTCATATTTTCAAAGCAGATTTTCTCAGTTATTTAAGTCTCTTAAGAATAAAAATACAGTGTTGCATTATTCCCAGTTTCCTATTTCTACAATTACACTATTTTACTTAGTCTTTCTTTAAAGTACTCTGAAGTAAGCAGATTCACAAACAGACACATATGCAGCAACATCTGGTTAGTTATTGCCCTTCTTTGATCTGGTACTGGTAATAAGGCAAGATGAATGTTTTTTAAGCAGTCTAGTACAATTACACAGGCAAAAGCATCAAATTCCATATTAATAGGAGGTCTCAGGAAAGTTTATGCTAAAATTCAACCAAGGTAGCTCAGCCAGCATACAAATTTGATGTCAAGCTCTCTCTTTAAAGCTAAAAGCATATTAGTTTCTGTTTCTGAAATGTACTGGAATAGTAAAACTCTTTTTATTTCCTATTTCAACATACTGCCTTGAAATTATAAAATCACCAGTGTCCAAAACATTGGACACCCATATCTTTGCCCAAAGGCTGAAAAAATAGTGCAGTGACACTGCTCTGGAAGGGGTCAGCCTAGCTGGGCAACGGTCCCAGGCGAGGCAGCAGTGTCCTTCCTGCAGACACGCAATGCAAGTGCTGTGTCTCGGCTGCCGCGTCTTCGGGCTGCACTGGCTCAGCAGAGGTGGGGCGCGCCCTGAGCGAGGTGACCCTGGTGTTCAGGTCTCCCAGGATCCCCGGAGGTGAAAGAAAAGAGGGAGAGAGCCACTTCCAAGACTTCCCGAGTTTATTGCTCAGAAAGGTTGGGGGAAGGAAATGGCCAGAGGGTCCAGGGTTACACAGTCTTTTAAGGGGAGGTGGAACCAAACAACTGTCCAATAGGCAAGCAGACAATGGGAGGATCCGAAACACACACAACCAATGGGAGACCAACAGAGGAGGGGTTAACACAGAACATCCAATGAAGAACAGAACTTAACAGAACCTTCTGGAGAAAAGGGGGTGGCTTCAGACCTGGGTCTCGCCCTCCGATGTCCCTTCACTCTCTGATTCGTCCTCCCATTTGATGGGCAGGACGTTAGGAGCTGGGGGCAAGCCTCTAGTGGTCCAATGCGCCCCAACAGTGCAGGTCACAAAATAAGTTCTTCACTTCCCATGAAATCTGTGACTATTTGGGGAAAACACAATCTCATCCTTCCCCAAATCTGCCAAAAGAGCACTTCAGATTTGAAATATTTCAAGATTTCAAATGATAAAACTGGATGAGAGGCACAGATAAAATTTGGCTTGACTATCTCCAGCCTGCTTTGCTGCCTCCTGCGAACTCCCAAGCAAACACAGCCCGTTTGATGCCACCTGAAGCTGCCAAGTGAGAAGCCTGGCATGGGCGATTGCCACATGCCATGGCAGGCAAATGCTACTCATCAGTGGCTTGGCTCCACACTGACGGTGATGTACATAAAGCGTGATTAATATTACTGACTGCAAATCCAGGGATTTAGTCCAGGCAAGGCTGGAAAGTCCAAAGCTCTGTATCACTTCACCAGTAAGGTTAACCAAAAGCAATCCCCAGCAAAATGTATCCTCCCCTCCTGCTGGAAGCATTGTGGTGGTGCTGTTGCACTTTGCTGGAAAAGCTCTTATTTGCAGCTAAATTAGAATGCCTTACAAGGCATTTGTCATTCATGGTAACGGTAGGAGAGAAATCAATAGTACATTCACAGCTGATCCCCAGCAGCTCTTGTTCTTCCTATTCTAAAAGAACAGAAAAGCGCTGAGTTCCTCAGTCTGGATAACTTCATTATCTAACATTAGCCTCAATTAGAGAAGATTTAAAAGGTAAACAGAACCCAGTCTCCCAAGCCACAGAAATTCTGTATGCCAGTTTGTGTCAGGGATAGTGAACACCTCACACCATTGTATTTTTAAGCCACATCTACTTTGAGGAAGTTTTGTACTCTTATCTTAGTACCTGTTGGTTTTGCTGCTGGTCAAGGGATGTGAGGCTGGGGGAAACTGCCCCAAAGTTCAGCTGGTGGGTGGCTGTATGAAGAGACACCACAAATTGTGTCTGTACTAGAATGTGAACTTCCATTAGCTAATGTGTTGTCTTGGTAAGGGCATAACTTACTCCCCCACCTTGTCTCCCAGTTTTTGTTGTTTTCCCACTATGGCAATTCTCTCTTGCAGCTCATCTTCATCTTTAGGTATTCTGAAGCACATTACCACACACCTCACCAACACTTCTGGGCATCAATGCGAGAAAAATGTTACCACGTTTCTGTTCTCTAAAGAAATTGAGTTCTGCTAACTAATTATCAGTGTGTCCTCATCAGTGTGGGGTTTATTTTTCTTTTTGAACAAAGCAAACCCAGATAACTTTGCTCACCTTAGACAAGGATTCTTAGTTTTCTCTGCTTTCAGAGCATAGATAGATGTGAACTGTTGCAGCACAGAGATTGTGCTATAATTGTTCTTTTACACTATTTGATCCCAGAGTACTATGTACCAGTATTCTTTACTGCAGCACCTAGAAATCCCAATTGATTATGAACTTTTATTCTAGAGGGTGTTTTATAACCTCCTAGTAAGAGATACCAGTCTTCTGAAGCTGAAAATCTTCATGTTCAAGGGAAAACTTTGTCCTCAATTTATAAAGTAAGGACTAAGTTATAGAGCACCTAGATGACTTCTTACTATCACCCTCCATGAGCATGACAGGCAGGAAACTCTGAACTTGGTTTCTTAATTGAGAAACATCTTTGACTTTTTAAGGAAAGTAATTTAAAGAAGACATGTTGCTTTAGACATATATTTATTCACATTTGTCTGTATAAATGTATCTAAAAAGTGTACAAATATGCATTATTTATCCATAGGTACACCTTATACATATATACTTATATATGTGTATCATAGCATACATGTATGAGGAAGGGCCACTAACAGGACTCTGCTGTGCTGCTGGGACAGCCTTGGGACTCTGTCCAGGGCTGCCCTTCACGGGCAACATAGACCCACCAAAGTGAAAATCCGGGACAAAATGCCAACAGAAGCATTGTGGATGTCAATAAGGAAATAAACCGTGCATTAGTCTTGTCATATTGTTGCCTCAGGCAGCATTTTCCTTTATCTGTGTACCTGATTCATAAAATTATACTGAGGAGCCGCAGTCCTGCGAAGTGGAATTTCCTTGTTGATCTGGCAGACATTGTTGCTCTCAATTTTTTCTCCAGTCTGACAGGGTGCAAGAGATGTAATGGGGACATGCAGCATAATACGAATCACATTTTAAGTACTTATTTATTTTATCTTTGTGCTAGCTCTAGTACCTGGAGCTGGATGCCAGGGCTGTTATGGAGAGCACCAGTCCTAACCAAAACAAAGGCCTCCATAGATCGGTCACCCTTTAGTGAGTGAAACTGTTTGAACACACTTTTATTAGCAGATTTTTACGATCATTCTAGTGACTCTGAAGCAGCTTTCCAAATTATTTAATGAGTCTGATGATAAAATATTGGAACAGTTTCTTTCTTCATATTGCAAAATATTATTCCTCCAGCTGTTACTAACAATGTGAGACTGAAGGTACAAACCTTGTGTAGGTGTTTAAAGTTGAATTTCAATATTTAACATTGCATGAGACCAACTCTCTGATGGAATCATGGAGAAAATGTTTCCTCTTACTAATATAAAGTCTTAAAAAATGTCTGCCCTATTCTTGCTCACCTCAGTTTTCCTTGACTTTCCTAAAAGGAAAATTCTGGAACTGAATTCCATATTGCCTACCTGGCATTGAATACTCCACTGCTAATGTCGGGGGAGAGACAGTTGCTGCTCCCAACTATAAATGTGGCATTTGAACCTGGATCAAAATCTACATCTGATATCAAATGTCATCTCTATTATTTCCTATAAATTTCTGATTGGCGAGTGGTGTAGCCCTTGAATATAGCAGGAAAGTTGGTGAAACAGTGTCATAACTCAGTCTTTCTTCCTCTTCTTCTCAAAGAGTTTTTCTTGGATAAGAAGGGATAATGTAAGGTGAGTAATGTACAATGAGAAAGTGCAGAAGCATGGAATAAAGCTTATGAGACTCCAATAAAACAGGTATTTATGAAGACAGGATAAGATAGAATTTATAGACAAAATTATTGCATAGAAGGTAATTAATTTCAATATTAATTTTCAGTTCTGCAGAGAAGAATTGAAAGTTCTTCATAGTACGCTGCTGTATTTTAAGGGGCAACATCACAGGTCTGATGACTTAAGGAAACTTACAAACCATTAGAATTAGCTGTCATTTTTTGTCAGCAAATAGTAAGTACTAGGAAATAGAAGCCTGGGAATCTTCTAGGGCTGTGGAAAGCTGTTGTAAACATTTTTATATTGACATGAGTGGAGAGACAATGTGGACACATGGATGCAAAATACCATAAGGAGAAGGATTGCAAAAATTACTCGTGTTGCTGAGGCCTCCAGCAGCAGGTCATCAATATCCCAGCACACACCTACCTGCAGTTTCTCTGAACAAACAGGTATGAAGCAGAGACTGAATAAATGCCAATGACTCACAGCAGTGGGACAAAGTAGAAAGATTTATCACCACCAGCTTCCAAAGAGTATAATGAGACATTTCCAAAACCAGCATTCTCCTAAGAACCCGACAGCTGTGAGGAAGGCTCAAAAATGGATGCTCCTGGTCCTCCCCAGCACAGGAGGGGGTTTCAGTAGAAGCAGGACATGTGGGGCAGAAAAGGACAGGCTGGGAAGGCACCCTGACCTTTGATTCCCCATTTTGCAGCATGTTGGTGTCCGTCACTACCCCATCTGACATTTCTCCCGCTCCAGAGATGTGAGGGCTTCTCCAGCAGCCTTTGGAATTGGGGGTCCTGCAACAGCCTTTTGATTTTGTCTAATTACTTTCTATTCACATTTAAATGTAAACAACCATTCACTTGCTCTTATTAAAGCTGGTTTTTGTTACTCACCCACACATTTAAGGATATGTATTTAATTTAAATATGTTCAAATATAAGTATTATATAAATATGTAAACATATTTTATATGCAGCTGTGTATATATAATTAAAATATTTATTTACATGTATTTGTACAATTTTATATATAATTTTATATGTAAAACATTATATATATATATAAATATATGCTTATCTCTTGAAGGAGTGGTAGATATGTATTACATTTTTTTTTACATAGGATCACTTCCTGGACAAAAGGAAACCTGGAGCCAATCAATTGGTTACAAAAAGTGGCAACTGGCCAATCATATTAATGAGAAAACATGTTTGTGTCCTCCTGGTAAGAGGCAGTCGTGCACAGCACCCACCGTGGGTGCTGGGGACAGGGCTCCCACAGTGCCACACGTACCTGGCACCACCTGTGGCACCCTGGGCTGTGCCCTACCAGCTCCATCCCGAGCTGCATCGTGTCCAGCCCTGCCTGTTGGCTCTTCCCAGTCTGTGCCCTAGTAGCAGCTCTTGGCAGCTTTGTAGTGCAAAATAAACAGTCCCTTTATTCAGTCATCTCAACAAATTTTCCTAAAGCTTTAACTTGCTTATTTTTACGTTACAAATCTTGCCCCCATCTGTCTCTATTAATTGTTCCATCAACAGACTAGTTGCTGAAGTTACTGCTGTCAACTGCATTGCTTTCTTCTTCAGCCACGGTGTCTGTGGGCTAACCCAGGGTGACCCACCTCAGCTAATGGAAGCTTTTATTAATGCTCTGTGGTTGCTCTGTGCCATTTGCTTTCCAGCTCTTGCCCAAGACAGGAAAATTAAGAAACATGTTCTAGTCCCCAGCTTGCATCCTTCAATGGACATACCTGAACTGCAGAGCCTGCTTTAGCTGAATGCTGATGTGTTTTGTACAGACTGCAACTCTGCTGAGAAGAAACATTATTTTTGTAGTCCAATGGTAATGAAACTTTCCAGTTACATGAAGGAAGGGCATTCAGATCAAACAGAAGATTATATTAAATTGTTTGGTTGAACTGTAGATGCATTTGTCCACAGCAGAGATGCAGAGTCCTGGGTGTAAACTGGGCTCTGCATTTCCTTTTTTCTTTTTTGTAGCAGAGAAAAAATTCACATTGGATTTGCTGCTTAAGAGGTAGAAAGTAGACACAGCTGCAAATCCCCAAAAGAGATACTCCTGTTCACCTAGTCCAGTGTTATTCATAAGTGCACTAATCCTACTGCTGCTCCCTTTTTTCTTTGTGTAATGAACAGGCTCATTTTTTTTTCAGCTAGGATGTTGTTGGCTACTAAATATTTTCACATGCTTAGAAAACCATTAGAAAAAAAGCAAAGAAACCCACTGAGAACTATGAAATACAAAGGCACCTGGAGATTCCTGAGGTACAAACTACTAGAGACTGGGGGTATTTGCCCTGTTCTTATGCATTTTAGGACTGCTGCTGTCCAGTGCCAGAGAAAAGGCCAGACAAGTAGGTATTACAGTATTTATCAACATCCCCCCACCCTCTCCATGACATTTATTTGCTTTGCAGTGCTGCATTCAGATGCAGCAGTGCTGTTTTACTGCAGCACTTTAGATTTCATTGCCACTGCAATCTGGTGAAGATGAGCTATAACCCCTGATTTGCTTTGATTTGTTGTGCTGGGCCATGCTTTGTTTCTACAAGACTATGGAAAAAAACTTGCTGAAGTGAAGAGGGCACAAAGGGTTTGTCAGGTTCCAGGTAACCTGAGGGTCTCACTGCCTACTTGGAAAGCAGCCCAATGCTATCAGTCCTTGCAACAAATACAGGACAGATTTATGTTGACATAAAACTCATGTGAAACTGACAAATTCAAGCGAATTCCAGGTATTGAGATGAAGGGACTGTTGGAACTTAAAATTCAAAGCAAAATATGACAGGATGAACATAAAAGCAGAAAATGAGATAAATAACTACATGAACTATTCTGTGCCTGAGCACAAGATTTTCCAATTTGGCATTTTGTTTCCATGCTTAACTAAAAATGTGCATTTGCCTCATATATAACAGGTAAGAATCTCAAGTGCATTCTCCTCTGTTTGACTGCACAGTCATCATTCCTTTCAGTGTGCAGGAAATTTTGAGGAGGTTTACTGTGCTATATTGATTTGGGCTTGACTTACCCATGCAATATACTTCAGGCTCAGTGTACGGCTTATGTTCATAATAAAAACAAATCTTTATATATGACCAAAACCCAAGCATTATGGGCTCACCAGAAGTTTCATTTTTCTTAAATAATTTGTTTTGCTTCATCTCTCTACCAGGTCTATGATCCTAGTTCATCCTCAAGCTTTCCTGACAGAAATCCTTAGCCGTGACACCCCGTGTAGTGGCACCATTGTGTGTAGGTGTGTTGAACATCTCCATTTATAAGCTTGAAATGAGATTCAAATAAATACGAGTTTCAGTAAAGCTATAGAAAAGGAGAAGCATCTTGTGATTACAGAGCTTTAAGCTCTCAGTATTAAGCTCTCAAATATTTTATTCTTCTAAAACTTTTATTGTTTCATTACTGCCTAGGTGGGAAGTGAAGGCTCTTTATGATTCTGAAATGGAAAATCCTGAAAGCTTTCCAAACCAAAATTTTTCTTTTAGAGTTTTTGCTCAGAGAAAGTCTGTATGCAATGGTTGCAATAGGGATGGGCATTTTCAATGCTGTTCCAATTTGCAAGAAAACAGGAGAGTCTCTAAGGTATGAACAGAAAGAGTAGAATCTTCAGAAAAATAGACTCTGTTTTCCATATTTATTAAATAATATAAATACTCATTGTAAAAGTATAAAATATTAAAGAAATTGAATATTTCCAACAAGATGGGGAGAGGCCATTAAAGAAAATATCAAGGCAAATTGCTTCCGTGATAGCTCTGTCAGGAGAATCAGTATCACACATGTGCTGTCTCCTGCTGGGAAGATTAGTAACAAAGTGATTTAGAAATAATTTGATTTCTTGTTTTGTCTCCATACCTTGAAGTTGCAGAACAGTCTGTATTGTCAGCATGCCTAAACAATTACACTGACCGTGTTTATTCCAAAGTACCTCAGAGTCTTTGAAATCCTAATTTATTTTCATGGAATTTATTTACATTCAAATTATTCTGGTTCCTCCTTAAGAGAGAAGTTTTCTACTGAATTCATTAAAAACTTACCAAATTGTCCTTTTATTTCTCTGCAAACTGGTTCTTTCTGGATGAGAACAATTAATATCATCTCTGAATTTGTCAGCTTGTAGGACTTTATGGGTAAGTATGAGACTACATTTTTATCTCTTCTAGTTCATTGCAGGCAATCAGTCTTAAAGAGTTCCACTATAGTGTGAGCACAGGGCTAGTGTAAATCCCCAGTGAACAGTAGAGGATTTAAAATATGGGTCCACCATTTTACATAAAATTAATATTAATTTGTAGATATTTTCTAGCAGTGTTATTTTTGGCCATAGCCAAATGTATAAGTAAAAAAGAAAGATTTTAAGTGTCATTCTGATTTATCAGATTCTGAAAACGTGAAACAATCTATGAAGAAGCAAATGCCCACGTTACCTGCTATTCTCTCCCACAGCAATAATGATCTGTCCAGGACAGACAGAGACATAATACAACCTGAATCATCTGAGAATTCAGGTCACAGGATCAACACCACACAGCACGTATGCACTTCTGGTTTGGTAAAATTAATAAACCTCTGCGTGTATAAGTTAATAAAAATCAAATCAGGTGCTTGAAAACCTGTAAAAAAATGGACTTGCTGAACAGCTGTACACAAATCATTCCTCCAAATCTGCACACAATACACAAAATTACTTTCAAAATTCCTCTGACATTTTATGTGCAATTTATTTAAGCTAGTTCTGATTAATGATATGTCAGACATATGTCTTCCTTCAGCAGGCAGTGGAGGCTGGTGCTTCTCTCGTCAGGAGTTCTACCAGTTTGGTTCCTGTATTTCATTTGTATTTATGTTTTTCCATTTGTAAGTGTACAAAAGTTAATAACCCCCAAGTGCATCTGCTGGCTGGCATTTAGAAAGTTCATCAGAAGCACTTAAACTTTTTTATCTCAGATGGGATGGTGTAACATTCCCACGGATTTGCGAGAGCCATTTCTCAAAGACGGCACCTGCTGCAGCACAAATATCAGCCAAGGTCATTTTTTGATCTAGTACAGTGCCACGTCCACTGATTTTCTAACTTCCACTACCTTTACACAGAATCCTCTGAAAACAGATTTTTGATTTTCCTTCATAATGTTCATAACTATACCTAATGCACATTTCCAGGAGCATAACAGAGAAGAGGATCATTCACTTTCCACCTACTTTACAAGTGAGCAGGAAATTCTCCCATCAATGCCTGGGGAAGACATACTTAATAACTTCCATTAGTATTAATAGAAGTTGCCAGCATGGATCCCTGTGCATTTTATTGAGAACAGACTTCAAATTGGACTCTAAATGTTTTCATTTATTTTTAATTGTGTAAGTAAACCAATCTAAAAATGCAGTGGAAGATTTACTTCCTTTCTAAACTGTTTCTAGATGAAATGTTAGCACCTTTCTAAGGGAATAAAAATTGAGTTAATATTGCTGTTGAGAAGCCAGGTACTTTCCAGTAATAAAAATTATGAAAGCACACTTCATCAAAAAAAGGAAAAAGAATAAAAAAGAAAGGGAAAATGCTGTTATGAGTATAGCAAACCTTTGCTTTTAAATTAGGAGATTAATTATTAAATGAGTGGTCCATCCTTAATTTGCACCATTTCACACTTCAAGTATAATCTGACCTGCAGTAAAGAATATGTTCTTCTGGCAAAGATAAAAGATTCCTGTTAACAGACATGTTGCTACCCTGATGACTAAAGTGTATCACCTCAATTAGGCCGTCCAAACTCTATCTCCTTGATGTCATTGTCACACTCCCCAATTGTTTTGATTCATTCGGTGTCCCGTGTTGTGAATCAGAAGAGGGCTGTCAACACTGTGAAATGTCTGGGGTGATGCTGACAGCTTGTTAGGGATCCCCATTCTGCAGACACAAGAAGCAAGGTAATTCATTGAATAGTGTTGTCATGGGTAGTGGAAGAAAACTGATTGGGGTGGGGTGGGGCGGGGCCTACATGCCTATTTATGCAAGGACTTCTGGAAATACCAAGTTAATTGGCAGAAGAGTAAATTACCTGAATAATTGATGACCTGCCTCTGAAGACCCACACTAGTTTCTGCTTTTGAAAAATATTTAGAAGAGAAGCAGCAACATATATGATGACATTGATGCATATTAGCAAATTACCTACAGTTAGCATCTGAAATTTTGACATTGACATGATATAACAAACAATTTAAATAATTTACTGTCCCTTTTGGTTAGTAACATCAGCCCTCCCCACCTATCAGAGAGAAGTGTGGCTGTTTTCTCTATGCTTTTGAACAGGTAACCAGGAGTGATGTTTGTGCTGGCAGATTGGTTGTTAAAGTCTTTGCAAGGAGCTCAGAATGAAAAAGCAAGCTAAAAATTTAATCCAAATAAGAACAAGAATCCCCATTACAGTCAACCTAAAAATGCATGAAATTAAAATGGGTTTGGCCCAATGCTCTATAATTAAAGAGTTGTGGGATTTCAATCAGAGAAAAATGTCATCTCACTCCCTTATTAGGTGCCAGAGTAACTTTTAGCTTCATTTCATGGTTCTTGCACATAAATTGCCCTTAGATTGATCAGTATAGGGAAGTTCCTTAGTGTTGTGCATGGCAATTTATGTCACAGCAATTCCTTTGGGTTCTAAGCAGAAATAGAGCCATCCTAGCAGAAATGTGATCACTAGATATACCACGGCTATGCTGCACTAGTCACCTTCATTTTCAGGTGCTCTGTGGTTGGGAAGGGCCAGGGAACACAGGCAGGGGAATTGTTCACAAAGTTTCTTCCCTTCTTGTGGTTCAGTGGGAAGCAGAGTCCTACATTCACAGTCCCTGTTGAACTCTGGGGGGAGAGAGGAAGTGCTGTTTATTGTTAGTGTTGTCGTGGGAAGAGGGAGACAAAGAGATGAGTTTTGTCAGTTTGACGTGAGGCTCATTAGATCTGATAGAATTTTTCTGACTGAAGGAAGGCATCTCTGTGGTCAAAGCCAATGGGCCAAAAAAAGCTTTCATCAGAGTTGTCAGAGATACACACACCTAGATCTCACACATAAGAACTGGGTAGAACCCTCCTCAAAGGAGATTCGAAGGTGGTTGTGTCCATTCCTTTGAAAGCAAAGTCATTTATACTGTAGTTCCTATATAGGCATTGAAGAACTTAAATTTGAACAGTCAAGACTGAAAATTATGTACAAAATCACCAGTTGTCTCAAATCCTTTTGACCCTTCTTGAACATCTCCAGTGTCTCATTCTGCAGTCACTGGTTATTAAAAGGTAGGCTGCCAACAAAGGTTTTGTTATAACCACGTGTTATAACCTAGACAATAAATCTAAAATATAATGAAAATCTGTCATTCTAAAAGCAGGCAAAACAGCTAAGAGGAAATATGACATCTTAGTCATAGCTACAGATATCTTCTTATGTAGGGTTATGCAACTTAGGGAGGGAACGTGATGCCAGTTCAGGTACCTATCTCAGGTGAAATCAAGAGCAGATAAAGTTGGAAGCCAAATTTTCTGTAGAGTCAATATTAAAAAAATTATTCCCCAAAAGACAACTGAGTCTACCCAAACCTGATTTTTAAATCAAAGCTGTGTCAATAGCTGTGCATTGAGCTGTGCATGATCTTTCAGCTATCAACAAGGCTCATGAGAGGTATTTGGAGGTCTCACTCCCAGACGGCATTCCTTAGATTTAACCTACCAAAATATCCCAAATCAAGAAAGAATAACAATGTTCCAAATCTATACTGACTCCCGTGTTAGACCTCCCTAGTAATTCAGAAGACATGCTTATGACATCTGACAAATCACTGGTGTATTTTTTGTTAAAGTAGGTTCTGTGATAATACCCAATTTAAAGCCATATTCCTTTAGTTAATATTCCAATCAGAGATTTTTATGGTTCATTATAAATCATTAATTTTATCCATATATATTTTAAATGACCAATATATTCCCCTAGTTGCTTAAACTCTAATTTTTTTTTTTTTGTTTGTTGATCTTGGGATTGAACTACTTCTTCAAAGAGCCAAAGTAATGATTAAACAATGATTTATAACAAGATTATCATTTATTGATCCATGTTCTCCAAAAATTACACAAATTGAGTTCAAAACCTGTCACTTCTTTTTGCAGTGAGATCTCTAAACTTACTTCCATGTCTTTTGAAGTAGCTACTTACCAGATTAAGTCTCACTATTGCAGCAAAGGTGTCACAATATAACTAATCATTTCCTGGTTGCTTTTTTGTAAAATGAATACTTGATGTTATCTTTTGTGAATAATACAATTCTATCCCACAGTTTCCACTTAGCTTCTTAACAAACTCTCTTCATATTATTTTGTGGGATCCTCTGCTTTGACAAAGTCTGTCAAAGGATTTCAAGTGATTTACCCACTGAAATTAAAA